>CM077827.1:16028821-16291321 GCA_039720395.1 Liquidambar formosana
GGGCGAGAGGATTCAACCCCAATGGCATTTATGGTGTTAGGTGGGGGTGTGTTGTTGTGTGATGGGAGAGGATTACGGGTGACATTTGGACGGGTTGGTGGTGAAATGACTTGCTTGTCAATGAGGTCTTGGACTTGGTGGCGAAGGCGAATACAACGATTGGTGGCATGGCCTTTGGATTGATGGTACTTGCAGTACTCATTTGTTGGGAATCGAACAAGAGGGAAAAATACAAAGGCGGAATATAAAAATTTTTCCTACGATTCCCAATCCCATGAATCTAACTATGCATAACACAAAATCAAACCCTAACTACGAAGAGGGTTAGAACACTTACAGAATTTTTGTCTTCTCCGTTTTGCTCCAAGCTTCGACTCCGGACAGCGGTGAAATGAGCAGCCCAAGTGTGCTGCCTCCAACGGTATCCACACCTAGCTAGAGCTTCAAGTCCTTTCTTTCTTCTTCCTTGTTGTTGCTAGAGGTGGAGAAGAGAGAGAGAGAGAAGAGAGCCTCCAAGGGGCTGGACGGCTAGGGTTTATTGTGCAAGCCTATTATGCCATGTCACACATAAGTGTGACTTATATAGGCAGCCCACTAAAGGGGGCTGGCCATGGGGAAGAAACCCTAATAGGGTTATGTGTAATTACTCTTAATTGCACATTAACCCCTATTATTTGTATCAAATACAAATAGGCCTATAAAGAACTATTCTTTATTCACTAAAACCCTTTCTCTCATAGACTTTAAAGCCCTTCTTGCATGATCAGTGTGTGACCCATTGGGTTCACATCATTAAGTAGTAGGAGTAGCACGAGGTGTGCACAATAGAACTCTTTCCATTTAGGGTCTAATTGGAACTCCTTCCAATTCCCTAATTGATTATAACTCACTTATATCAATTAGGGCTTCTACTAACCATGAGTAACACCTAGCATATGGCTCATGGTGTGGTCCTTAATGAGGTGAATAGTCATTTACAAAGAACCCTTCTGTTATAGTTTATAGGTTACAATTGCATCCTTCCTTCAACACAATGTCTCCAATTGAACTAATAGGACATGGAAGTCTGTCAAGTCCCTAGTTCAATTACTTTATACTCATTCATAGATATCAACTCATAGATGAACTCATGAAACTCTTTTCATATTCATCCTACCATGGCCATGGATTTAATGAGTTATATTATGAATGCTATATAAGACATTCTCTCTCTTTTTCCTGAGAGTGATGGATCCCTTGTTGATCACTCACATGCCTTAATACACATAGCAGTAGGGCCAATGAACACCTTTGCAGACCCCTGAATAGGATCTGCACTTAGTGTTATCAAACTTCTAAAGCTACATGCATAAGGCAACTATGGTGTCTCAGGTCTAAGGATTACTTGTACCACTATAACAATGAGAAACTGATTGACAGGCAGGAAAACTCCATTCAGTTTATCTCATATCTTTGGTCACATTCAGTGTACCTATTCTTATAATAGGCACCCACTTGTTGGTTGTAGTGTCTCCACACAAATAGCTTGAGACTAGCTATCCTCCTATAGAGTCAACCTAACAAGTGCTAGTCCTATGGTTCATTACTGTCCATCATAGTGAACCTTCAACTAGGAATGCTTAAGGAGTTTAGTACAGAGATATATCTATAGTCTCAAAATTACAACTCTTTGTAATTCCATATTCTCAACTCTAACTCCATGGATATATTATGTAAATATAAATGATGCATATAAACATAATAGAATAAGCCCTTTTATTAAATCAATAATAAATGTGACATACATAAATGAAATCAAATGATTGTTCCTAATCCCTAAACAATCATCTCTATGATTGGCTCTAGGGCATAATCCTAACATCATTCTCATTGTAGCTCTTGGGTAAGGGATTTGGTGGAGGTCTTGGGTCGAGTGGCTTCAATAGGTCACGACTTATGAGCTTTTCAAGGACTCTTTCGAGTGGCATGAATAGGTCAGTGAATTGGCGAGGTGGGTTGACATCATTGAGAGAAAAGGGTTGGATTGGTTGAGTTATGGTGTTGACCTCGGCATTGTTCTTCCCAGTAAAGTTTGTCTTGCGACTCCTCACTTCCTCAGTCTTGATTGTCCCATCATTGATAGCATCTTCAACCTGCGTGCCAGCCCCAATGAGAGCTTTGAAATTTGGGAAATAGTGGGCAAATAGGTGCTTGTGATACACGGGCAGCAGGTTCTTAACCACTAACTGAATTTGGTCCTCCTCATTCGGCCTATCCGTCATTCTCGACGCCTTTTGTCTCCACCTTGTAATGTAAGCGGAGAAAGTTTCATGAGCCCCTTGCTTGGTAGTTTCTAGGTCCCTTCGAGTAACGTCCACCTCTGTGTTATACTTGTAGTGCTCTGAAAACTCATTGCATATGTCTTCCCAAGTCCGGGTTCTATTCTCATCCAAGGATAAGAACCATTTCAAAGCAGAAGTGGCCAAGGTTTCATGGAACATTTGAGCTAAAAGCTCGTCAGTAGCCCCTCGAGGGTGCATAGCTCGCACGTACATCTTCAAATGAGTCTTAGGGCAACCCGTCCCATCGAACTTTTCTAACTCTGGCATCTTGAATTGTACTGGAATACGAGCCGTTGGAAATAGGGATAGAGTCCGCACATCGACCATGTCATCAGCCCTGCGAATCCCTTTTATAGTTCTCTCCAATGCTTCTACCTTGCTAGCTAACACGGAATCACTGCTAGAACCTTTCCCCTTGGCTTCTCCTTCTAGGTCGGTGACCTCAGGTTTCGAGCTACTTTCCCCCCTTATCTTGGTGTTCTCATTGGATTGAGGTCCCTCTTCGGTGCCAGCCCCATGAGGTATACCCGAGGAATGGGCCTTAGAGCCATTTTGTTCAAGATCCGCCATCTTCTGTTGGTTCTCTTGAGCCATTTTCAATGCGGTATCGGATGTCTCGGCGGTATGGTCAAGCTTGGTCATGATGGCTTTCAGGCAAGCCTCAAGGTCAAAGTGCCCCTCACTAGTTCTTTCGTCGGCCATGTCTGTCTGATGGGTAGACTCAACACTCACTAGACGCCCTTGTGGATTGCGGATCCAAGCCAGCACGTCTATGGATAGAAAAGTTTTAACCTTTAGCCTAAGGATCTGTCCTAAACCTCCATATTTTCCTTAATGAATTCAGTCTCTACACCATGTTCAATTAATTCATTCCTTTTATCCAATTACCTTTACAGGGGTCATGGATTAAGGGTATGTTTTAAAGAATAGGGCATAGAGTCCTTCAATTAGGTTTAATTAATCCCCTAGGACTAGCACATCACAAACATAGCTTTACATCCTATTTCCTTAATTTATTCCTCCTAACCCATGGCCTTAACGAAGGCTAGGGTTTAAAGGTCTATATTAAGGGCATAAGATATAAAGCCTCACACCACAAACACGGCATAGCATCATTACAAACAATTGTGGGTGCATAAAGGTGAGACCGTAGTGTCCTGCAAGTCTGTCTATATGGACTAATGATAAGGGTAGGCTAGGGTCCTTCACTTGCTTGAGCAATCCTTATACCTAACCACATGTGGCATCAGGAACGCCGCGTGGGTCCAGCAGTACGTGATTAACTCATTTAATATACCCAAGGGCAAGCCCAAGGGTACTAGGCAAGAGAGGTTGATAGCTTTCGCCCCAACACATGGAATCAGGAAAACCAAGGTTGAGACTAGGCCGATCGTTGGCAAGGATACATCGAGGGACATCGATCCTAACATGCAAGAGTTTGCGCACACAATGCAATAAATGAAAGCACACAATCAAGCGGATGCAATGTGATTGATTTTAATTAAACATAAGAAATTAACCTAGCCCATTTAAACTTTATAGAGTCTAGCCCACAAATCCCTAGTGGAGTCGCCAAACTGTGAACCCCGGAAATTGGGCCCACGAGGGATTGAAAAGAAAGTGGGTTTGAAAAAGAAAAAGGAAAGGAGTCGCCACCTTATTTTTTAAAGGAAACAAGGAAAACCCTAAAAATAGTTTGTTTTAGGAAAACAATTTGAATGACTCCATAAAAAAGGAAAGGCAAAAACCAATCTTTTGAAAACCAAAGAAATCGGGGATTCGGAGGCTAAGTTATGACATGGGAAGGTTCTAGGCAAAGCCTATAGGCACCCATGTCACCCTTTCGGTCTCTCAGTTCATTTGGGCTAAATCAAGATCTTTCCATACAAAAATCAGCAAGTATATCATCACAAGAATTGCATGCATATCATATATTTCATTCATCCATCCATGCATAATAAGCAAATAAAAACAGAAAATAAAAAGAAGAAAAGAAAACATAAATAAACCTAGGATGCTTGGATCCTAGAACGGACTTGAGCCTCACGAAGAGCGCCTACGTACCATGCAGCGAAATACATGGATCAAAGTCCACGTAGTTCGATTAGAATTAAGGTTAAATCCTAATACAAACCTATGGTAAAAACCCTAGGTTTCCTTATTTGATCAAAAGAGTTGAATTTGATAGAAAGTTTGATTTTAGGAAAGAAATCCACAAAATGGAAACTTTAATAAAAACCAGAATTTTGTTGGTTAAGGAAACCTCTAATTAAACCATAGGATCATATTAAAAATTAACCCTAAATAGGGAGAAGAGAATGAGTTAAGAAGAAAGGTGAATTGGGGCACCTTCACACCCACTTACCTGAGCGCAATTAGCTCCAAGCATTTAGCCATTTCAGACATAAGCAGCCCTATTTGCCATGGGACAAATACCACACCTATTTGCACCCTTACAAGTGCTCAAAACCATGCAAAAACACTAACATGCAAATCTGGACAGAATAGTATTATGACCTAAAATCATCCACTAAGCATGCCAATAGCAAAAACAGCGAACAATAATAAGTCCTAACATATTCCTAGATCCATATCATGCATAAAAACCCTAAACCATACTAACATGCATGCAAAACTATCATGTTTACTCCATATGAAAAACATATACAGCAAACACGAAGAAAAACCAAATAAAAAAGTCTACTTTATCATGCTATATGAAAACAAACACGAAACAATGACTCTAAAACCCTAAACTCACAAATATGCTTAAAAACATACAAAACATACTTTAATCATGCTAAAACCAAACTAAACAGAAATTAAATCATGCATATTAACTAACTAAAGCAATATAACATGATGAAAATCCTAACTCTAACATGCAATGACACTAATCCTAGCACAAGGACAAGCAGGAGCACAAGAATCATAACTATGCATTAAAAACCTAAAGGACAGCCCTAAAGCATGCTAAACAGTAGATAAAAAATAGATATTCCATGTATATTAACTAGCTAGAGTGTTAATACATGATAAAAAAGTCACCTTTAACATGCAATAAGCCTAACCCATATGAGAACCTAGTTTAAGCTTGAATAGAGAAGGAGAATACCTTAGGAAGTGGCTCCCCTTGTGTTTGTAATTGTTCGTGGCTCCTCAGGTCTTTAGAGTGAATCAAACCAACACGAATCCTCCTCTTTGTCAAAGTGGTATCACAGCAAAGAGATCAAAACTCACTCAACTTTGAAAAGAAATAGAAAACAAAAAGAGAACAAGAGAAAAGAAAAAGTGATTCTCGTCACTTTGCAGCAGCAGCAACTTCAATCGCGTTTTTGGGTATGACAACGTTGGATTTGGACAAAGCTTGTGAAATACAAAGTTGTAGAGAATTGAATTATCTTTCTAACAAGACCAATTTCATCAAATTCTGACTTCGGATGAAAAAGTTATGATTAAAATACGACTACTGGTTTTAAGAAAATCGGCTGCTGAATTATGACGAATTTCACTCCCTCCAAACCCTCTTCTCTCCTCCCTTGTTTAAAGACATTAAGAGAGTATTTATAGCTGAAATCTGGAGTTTCCCTTTCCTTCCTGGACTAGGTTTCCTTGGAGAATAATCAAAAGGTATTTTATAATGATAAAAGACTTCTAATCTGAATAGGAAAAGGAAATTGTCTTTTATAAAAATTGGGAGACTGACCGCTAACACGCATGCACATGTATCGTATGTGCGTACACACACTCATCACATACGTACACGTGTTAGTGTCATGATAAAAATGGCTAATTTAATAAAATAATTTTCTTTTCATTTTAACCAAAAATCTCATGCTGTGATTCGCACTAATTCTTCAAGGATAATCCGTAAATAACCACACTAAACTCATCATCAGGCTATATCAAAATTGAACTTCATGAAACACTTTTGAGGGTAAAATGATGACTAATGAAAGTCAATTTGAAAAGATTTGGTTGGTAATTGTGAGTCAATTAGAGCTAACCCAAGGAAGGGTCAATTAACCAACTTGAACCACATCGAGCCATTTTAATCCCGAGCCATTGACTTACCAAATTGACACTAAAAATACCTCTTATGCATCCATATGAACTCCAATTGACAATTTGGAGATCATTCCAAGGTCAAATGAAAAGTTTGGGACTTAAAACACGATTATGCCCCTCAAGTCACAAAAGCTCTTATTATCCCTCAAGATCAACTCCAATTTGAACCAAAATTCATATCCATTGTCCTTGTGACTCTAGAAAACTAATGCAAGTGACTAGACTCAAAAACAAAACAAAAACATGCATGAAATGATGAGCCCTAGTAAGGTGGTGCAAAAATGGGGTGTGACAGAAGGATGTAATTGTAACCTATAAACTATAACAGAAGGGTTCTTTGTAAATGACTATTCACCTCATTAAGGACCACACCATGAGCCATATGCTAGGTGTTACTCATGGTTAGTAGAAGTCCTAATTGATATAAATGAGTTATAATCAATTAGGGAATTGAAAGGAGTTCCAATTAGACCCTAAATGGAAAGAGTTCCATTGTGCACACCTCGTGCTATCCCTTCTACTTGATGATGTGAACCCAATGGGTCACACACTGATCATGCTAAGAAAGCTTGAATGTCTATGAGAGAAAGGGCATAAGTGAATAAAAGAATTGTTCTTAAGGGACAAGGTTGTTGTAGACACCCCATTTTCATCCCCATGAGTTCATGATAGCATTTTGTTAGGTTTAGAAGCGTTTAAGAGCCCCTAAGCCTTAAAGGACACTTTTGCCCTTTTAAGCCTTAAGAGAATAGGTCATCATTGCATGCATATTTTTGTCTCTTTGTCGAGTCCCATCACTTGCATTTAGTTTCTAGGATCATTTTGGATATGTGTGTGAAATTTGGTTCAATTCCAGATAAGTTTGGATAGTTAATTAGAACTTTTGCGACTTGAAGGGTAATTTCGTCTTTTACTTCGTATATTTTCCGATTGACCTCCAAATTTGTTTCAGAGTGTTCCATTGACCTTAGAATGATGAGATGAGTCTAATTTAAAAGCCAATTTAATTTATTGATAGGTTTTGGATTGGTTCACCACATTACCCTATGGTTAATTGACCTTTTTTTGGGTAATCACCTCATGAAAACCCAGCCACCTAACCGTGGTTAGGGATTTTTGGTTTGGGAATATTCTAGGCTTATTCTACATTGAATCCTTGAAAATTTGGCTTTTGAATCACTCAAATCGGAGTTAAAATGAAGAATTTGTTTCCATTTGAAGTTCGAAGTTCGAAATGGGCTAGAATTTCAAAAACCAAGGAAACCTGAAATTGGTCTCGAATGACCGGTTCACCCCAACCGGTCACCCGAGTGCTCCGTCCTGATTTGTCTCTCTTTGAAATTTTGACGGAATAGGACTCTTTTACTCCAAATTTCTGCCTTCTAAAGGACTTTTAAGCCTATTGGGAGGTGGTTTTGAGTTGTTTAACATTCATGAGATTTAATTACAGCCCAAGATTGGTTTTATGGTGAATTAATCTCAACCATTAGTTCACATAGTTGGTTGGTTATAAATAGAGGCTCATTCATCAGCATAAGGGGCTTTTGACATATCATATTCATTAGAGGAAGAGGGAGAACGAGTTGGCACTCACCCATATCACTTGGAGAAGGCTTTCTACTGCAATTTCAAAGGAGAACTAGAAGGGAACCAGGCCAAAGAGAAGGAAGAACACAACGAAGACCTTTGCTTTGTTGTAAGTCTCCTTTGCATCCTTTTATGATTCCTTCTTCTTCCACTCCATTCCTTCTTCTTCCACTCCATTCTCTGCATAGTTATGGCTTAGTATTGAATTAGGAATCATATATACTCTATATTTTAGAGTGTATATAATTCAAATATGATGTGAAAGCATGATAGTGGAATAGGATTGTGAATTGCTTGCTGTTAGGATAGTTTCTCTCTTAAGGATAGAGGTACGTTTTGCACAAAAAATTAGTTGATGTGTTTAGGCCATTTTCTCTTCATGGTTCAATTATATGCATGATTTTAAGCATCTTTTGTATAGGACACTTGCTGTGTAAGTCTCATCTTCATAGATGTTTGAATGATTATTCTTTTCAAGGATAATTATCGTCTTTAGAGGGTGAGGTTGTGCATAGGTGCTTTCTAGAGTGTGTTTAAGTGCACTGTGAGTTTCTTTGCATTCTTAGGTAAATATTTTACGTAGGATATGTGAAGAAATCAGTCATGCGGAGTGGTTTCTACGTAAAATTCTCTCCAGATAGTTTTACTTAAAAAAGATCGTCGTAAGGTTGGTTATTTCATATTCTTACATAAAATACTTACCTAAGGCATCATGTTAGATTTTATTTTCATGTTTGGGATTGTCATATGATATTTTCATCATGGTAATTCATATTTAGCATGTTTTTTATAGTTTTATACATGTTAGGGTGTTTAGAGCATATAGGAGCATATTAGGGTTGTGTTTCTGTTTTGATTTTTTGTTATTTGCATGAGTATTAGGTCATTATATGCATGTTTAGTATTTTGTCCAGATTTGAATTAGGTCTCCTAATGATTATTTAAGCATGAATATGAATGGTTTGAGCTTAATAATTTCCCTATAGAATACATGGGGTGATTAATTGGTGTTTTCTCAATGTTTCAGGATAATTTGCATATGGTATGTGGTTCATGGTAAGTTTTGTGTGAATTGTTCTCTTCTCCGCCCTTGGGTTATTGTCTTTACTTTGGATTAGAAGTCCTAAGATTCCAACTTCTATAAAATTCTGTTTTACTTCGAGTTCTATTTTCTTTTGAATTCAAATCACTTTCGAAGTCTATTTGAGTTAGAATTCTATTCTTTCTCAAATACCTACTTTTTCTCAAACTATTTTTGGAAACTCCTAAGTTTTTAAAACCTTTCTTAAGTTGGAAACTTAAGGTTTATAGTTCATTGTAAAGGGAGTAACCCCTTCTCAATCGAACTACGTGGACTTTGATCCTTATATCTTTGTATGTAAGGTACGTAGGCGCTCATTTGATGTTCAAGGCCGCCCTAGGATACTAAGTATCCTAGGTTTTCTTTTTTCTTTCTTTTTATCCATTTGTCCATCACATATGATTGCTAGAAGAGTAGGATGGACCCATGCTTATTCATTTTGTCCATCACATATTTGCTAGAAGAGTAGGATGGACCCATGCTTATTCATTTATCCATCACATATGAATGCTAGAGGAGTAGGATGGATTTGTTTCTTATTCTATCTCTCTTACTTGCTTTCCATATCTCTCTTATTTATTTATGGATGTTTACATGCTTTGTGGATGTTTATATGCTTTATGGATGTTCATGGATGAATGTAGATGATTTATGGATGATTCTTTACATGTGCATGGTGACTAATTAGGAAGTGATTGAAATAGCCCATATAAATTCAGAGACCCATTTTGGGGCGATGTGGGTGCCTATAAGATGTTTCCTAGAACCTTCCCACATCGTAACTTAGTCTCTAAATCCTCTCTTGTTTTGTAAGACCTATTTTTCCTTGATCGGAGTCATGTGGTTTGTTTTCAAAGGTTTTTCTTAAAAAAATGTTTTTATGGTTTTCCTCTTTTCCTAAAAATGAGGTGGTGACTCCTTGTTTGACTGTTTTTTGTGAACCTTTTAAAAACTAGATTTTTATTAATTTAAATTTCTACAAGTCTTTTTTTAAAAAAGGGTTTTCCTTCCCCCCAGATCAAAACCCGTGGTTCACAGTCTGGTGACTCCACTGGGGATTAGTGGACTAGACTAAAGTAATTTATATGGGCTAATTTAATTACTTAAATTAAAATCAATCACTTGCATATGCTTGAATGTGTGTTTATTTTATTGCATTGTATGCGCAATTGCATTTGAATAATAAGTCGATGTATCCTTGCCTTTTTGATTGGCCTAGCCTTGACCCCAGTTCCCTTCGTTCTCGGGTGTCATGTTTACGAAACTATCAAATCCTCTTGCCACGTACCCTTGGGTTTTACCCTTAGGTATATTAAATGGATCAACACGTACCACTTAACTCACGTGGCATCCCTCATGCCACATGTGATAGGTATATAGTTGATTCAAGCAAGTAGGGGACACTATCCTACCCTTTTAGTGCATATAGTGGACTGTCTAGGACACATGGACTCGTATAGTTTAAAGTCACCATGTTCGTGGAATGAATGTAGGTACAGAATACATGTGTGCATGAATGTATGTATGTATGGAATGAATGTATGTGTGGCATGAATGTGTGTTGAGAGAATGAATGTGAGTGGAATGAATGGCAATGCAATTCATGTCACGGTTCTCTGAGAAGATGATACAAAGTCCTCAATACAGTGATCCAGTTTCTTACTCTTGAATGCAGTTGGAGATATGAATGAATGCTATGTGGGTGGTTAATTTTAAGGGGTAACATGACTTTAAAATCAATCAACCTACATCCCTTTAGTACGACCTTCTTACCTAAAGCCTATTGGGCTCATAAGGATGAAAGGCCCAACTAAAGGAATGTTATTGGACCATTACCCGCACGTTCAAATCAATTGTGGAGACAAAAGGCGCTTTGTGTCACTTTGTAACTAAGTATGGGTTGTTTAATTGTAATAGAGTGCTGGCTTGGACTCATAACTCTTCAAGCCATTTGATCAGAGGAAGTATCGAACAAGACCTCGCCATGGATGAGACTTTTGCATTGAATAACCCAGCTACACCTGAGGGGACATCTGTTTCTGGGATTCCTACGGATCTGCAAAGGATTGAGAGGCTATTGAATGACATACTTGGAAAGTTGGAAGAGGTGTCAGTGAAATCTGAAACCACAATAAGAATGGCACAAGAGATCAACAACCGAACCCCAGTTCTTATCCACAATATTCCTACAGATCAGGCCATACCCGACACTCAACTCCCTATTGCCCAAAATCAATCCAATCCATTGGCCCAAGTTGGAGGACAAACCCAAAATCCACCACCTTCGCATACTCAATCATCGCCTCAAATTCCACCACCTCCATATACTCAACCTCCACTACAAAATATCCCTATTTACACCCAATCATCCACTTTTGTCCCCACCACTGAAAACCTTCCTGTGAGTGATGACCAAAAGATGATGGCTGCAAGGATGTTGGCTTTGGAGAAAACTTTGAAGGGTATTCGCTATGCTGATGATTTTGTGGATATCCACACTCTTTCTCTCTTCCCTCAAGCGAGATTGCTGACTTCATTCAAGATGCCAGAGTTACAGAAGTTTGATGGAACGGGTTGCCCTAAGACTCACTTGAATATGTATGTCCGAGCAATGCAACCTCATGGTGCTTCCAAGGAGTTGATGGCCCAATTATTCCATTAATCGCTTAGCACTTCTTCATTGCATTGGTTTCTAAGCTTGGATGAGTTAAAAACTAGAACATGGGAAGACATGTGCAGGGAGTTTATTGATCACTATAAGTACAATACGGAAGTTGATGTGACAAGGAGAGACTTGGAGACTACCAAACAGGTGGCAAATGAATCTTTCTCTTCCTACATCACTAGGTGGAGGAAGAAAGCTTCTAAAATGTTGGATAGGCCTAATGAAGAAGAACAAATACAAATGGTGGTCAAGAACTTATTGCTTATATATCACAAGCACTTGTTCGCTCATCACTTCCCCACTTTCAAAGCTCTGATTAGCTCTAGGACATAAGTTGAAGATGCAATAACCGATGGCACCATTAAGATTGAAGATCCCACAAGGTTTCGTCGAGTAGGGAATAATAGAAAGACACCTGCTGAAGTGAACACAATCGCTCCACAACAGCCATGGAACATTAGAAACAATTCTACTCCTCGTCAATTCTCTGATTTATATGCGCCATTAGACAAAGTTTATGAAAGATTGAAAGCAAAGGGCATCCTCAAACCTCTAGACCCGACACCTCCTCCAAATCCATTGCTTAGGTGGTACAACGAAAATGAGAACTGCCATTTCCATCAATCCAAATGTCATAGAACAGACCGTTGTGTCCATCTCAGACATGAAATACAAGACCTCATTGACAAAAAGATCATAAGCCCACCTACACCTCCTAACCATTCTAATATCACTCAAAATCCTTTACCATCCCATAACCCATTCCCTACTTCTAATGTCAATGCAATAGAAGATTCACCTCGTTCACCTCGACCCATTCACCATTACACCACTTTTCCTATGAGTCTTACTAAAGTATTTCATCATTGCAAGAAAAGAGGCCTTATTACTCCTTTTCCATCTAATCCTTCACTCGTCCCTGACCCATCCTTTTGCCTATACCACAGAAATTCCGGCCACAATACCGAGGATTGCACTTTACTAAAGAAAGTGGTCCAAGACTTGATTGATGAGGGAGTTCTAATAGTTCCACAGTCAAATCCATGTGAAGTTCCTACATTGTTACCTACCTTACATGAAGAAAACATGCAAGAGATCAATATGTTAGAGTGGGGAAATCCCGAAGAGAAGCTTATGGGAAAAGAAAAGGTCATCGAGAAGGAAATACCAAAGAAACCAAGTAAGCCTCAAAAGTCATTTCAGCAACAGTTGAAAGAGAGATATGATGCCGGAGATCCTGAAGTGGATTTATTAGGGGAACCGTCTGGGAAGTTTGACTTCTATGTTCTCTACACTCCGCCACCTCCAATAACTATTCCTGTTTGTGCAACCGGATGGGAAAATCCAAGGGAAAATGAGCAACCAATGGAGAAATCCCCAGTCCACCCAACTAGATGGGGAAAATTAGTGAAAGAGGAACGGTCGACAGAAAAATCTCTAATGCTAGAGGTAGATATGCTCGAATGGGGGGATATTATGGGAGAATCTTGTAGCGATGAAGTAAAGGATCTATGGGCAGACTCTGAAGTTAATCACTTGACTAGGGGAGGTCGTCACTTCAAACCATCCTACCTTGAGAATGAAAATCCGATGGAAGCACTAGAGAAGGGGCAAAGACCTGAAATCTACGATGAAGAGGATAAAGTCCTAAAGCAATTGAAAAAGACTCAAGCCAACATTACCATATGGGGATTGCTTATGGCTTCTCTTAAGTACCGTCAGACTATACTTAAGCTCTTGAATCATGTCCAAATGCCTACTGATACTTTGCCAGAGGGGTTAGTGAGTCTTATAACCCCTGTCGAGAAAGCAGCTACCACAATCTTTATAGAGCCTGATTTGCCAAAAGGAAGGAGAGATCACATGCAAGCTTTGAATATAACTGTTGATACCTTAGAGAAATGGGTTCCCACCATTCTTATTAACAATGGCTATGCTTTGAATGTGTGCCCACTTCGTACTGCTACATCTCTTGGGTTAGGACCTAGAGATTTCGTGCCATCTGGACAATCAGTGAGAGCATATGACAACACCAGAAGGGAGGTGATCGGTATGGTGACCTTACCGTTAATCATAGGACCGGCAGAATTTGAAGTTGAATTCCAAGTTCTTGATGTTCCTGCCTGTTTTAATCTCTTGCTAGGCTAACCATGGATCCATCCGAATGGGGCCATCCCATCGTCTTTGCACCAAAAAGTTAAATTCCCTTACAAAGGATCTATTGTGACCCTACAAGAAGACTATGAACTCGCTGCTAGTCAAATGTCAAGAATCCCCATTTGTGAGATCAAGCACGATCCTTCAGATATGCCATTGTCAGGATTTGAATATGCGTAGGTTATCAACTCAGCACCTGCAGGTAGAGAGCTTATCCCATTAGACTTTTCACTACATAGGAACTTGCGTGTCGCCGAAATCATGAAGATCATGGGTTTCTTTCCTGGCATGGGAATGGGACCAAGGCATCAAAGAATTTTTAGAACCAATTAAGCACCAATCGGCCTTGCATACTTTGGGCTTGGGATATAAGCCAACACAAGCAAATTACAAGGAACGAGCGTGGTTGAGAAAAGAGAAAGAAATTGCTAAAGCACGTAAGCACATTGTTATTCACTCACTTAAGCCTTACAAGCCAACCTTGAATCGGTGTTTCATAAAAGAAGGAGAAGATTTCCCGTATTATGGTTTTCCAAAACCTACTTATGTGGAGTCTATCAGAGCTAGAGTCCCAGGGTTTGAGATTTTCTTTGAGACTGAGTGGTATCCAATCACAGCAACCATAGTTGAGGATTCTGCAATGGATAGTGACAGAGAAGAAGAGGATTGGGCAGACAGTATGGATTAAGAGGTTATGGGCCGTTTGTTTTTAGAATATATGCTAGCCATCGAAGATTGTGAAGAGGTTCTAGTTTCAACATTCTAGACGGTCAGCGACCCACTTCAGAATTGGTACACCGAAGGATCCCCCGTTCTTGTTCCAAGTAAAGAAGAGTCTAAGCCAGTAGAGGATATGTAGGTTTTTTTTTTAGTCTTGAGTCAGCAAACAATCTATCTTTGTTTAAGTATTTCATTCTTGGGTCATTTAGAGTTATCTTAAGTGTTGTTTTGTTATTTCAGAGTCTTTAATTAGTAATCATTACTTTCTTTATTTTCTCGTAGAGATTATATCCATTGTCTTCGTGCCTTTTTGTCTCTTAATGTGTGTGGCATGGAAATAGACTCTAGAGACGCTGATATCCCTCCCAAGCTCGTTAAGCAAAGGAATAAAGGGATAGCACAACCAATTACAGAAGAACTAGAATCAATTAATCTAGGGACGAATGAATTGACAAAAATAATTAAAATTGGTACAACACTTTCCCCTTCTGAAAAAGAACAATTGGTTAAGTTGTTGAGAGAAAATCTAGAAGCATTTGCCTGGTCTTATGAAGATATGCCCGGGGTAGACACAGACATAGTGCAGCATCACATTTTGACCAATCCTGACATGAAGCCTGTTAAGCAGAAGTTGAGGAGAATGAAGCCTGAGTGGGCGTTGAAGATAAAAGAAGAAGTGATCAAGCAGATAGAAGCTAAGTTCCTGAAGGTTGTAGAGTACCCTGAATGGCTTGCAAATATAGTACCAGTTCCAAAGAAGGATGGCAGAGTGCGTATGTGTGTAGACTTTCATGATTTGAATAAGGCATACCCTAAGGATGACTTTCCACTACCACACATTGACGTGTTAGTTGATAGTACTGCAGGGTACGCTCTTCTTTCTTTCATGGATGGTTTCGGGTTACAATCAAATCAAGATGGCACCAGAAGATATGCAAAAAACGTCCTTCATCACTCAGTAGGGGACTTATTATTACAAAGTAATGCCATTCGGGTTAAAGAATGCAGGGGCAACTTATCAGAGAGCTACGAATACTCTATTGCATGACATGATACACAAAGAAGTCGAGGTTTACATCGACGACATGATTATCAAGTCAAAAAATAGGGAAGGACATGTAGCTGTGCTCAAAAAGTTCTTCGATCGCATCATAAAGTACAAGCTTCGCCTCAACCCTCAGAAATGTGCTTTTGGAGTCATTACCGGAAAGCTACTAGGTTTCATGATAATATAGAGAGGAATTGAAGTGGATCTAAGCAAGATCAAGGCCATTCTGGAGATGCCATCGCCTAAGAATGAGAAGGAGATCCGAGGTTTCTTGGGAAGATTATAGTACATAAACCGGTTCATAGCTCAACTCACTACCATTTGTGAGCCTGTTTTCAAGCTAGTAAAGAAAGGAGAACCAAAAGAATGGAATGAAGAATGCCAGAAAGCTTTTGAAGCCATTAAACGCTACTTAAGCAATCCACCGATACTGGCTCCACCTAGAAAAGGAGAGCCGCTGTTGCTGTACTTAACCATCACAGAAACTGCTATGGGGGCAATGTTTACACAATACTTAGAAGAGTCGAGGAAAGAGAATGCCATCTACTATCTAAGTAAGAAAATGACAGACTATGAGGTGAACTACAACGCTGTGGAAAAGACTTGCGTGGCACTGGTGTGGGCCTCTCAAAAACTCCGCCATTACATGCTATCTTTCCAGGTGTTCCTTATTAGTAGCATGGATCCACTCAAATATCTACTTGAAAAGCCAATGTTAACCTATCGTATTGCGCGATGGTTAATGTTGTTTTCTGAATTCGATATCAAGTATGTAGTACAAAGCTCGATAAAAGGGAGAGTCGTTTCAAAACACTTAGCAGAAAATCTAGTTTTAGAAGGAGATGGCATTGAACAACGATTCCCCGACGAGGATATATTGGAGATAGAAAAGAAACCATAGAAAGTCTACTTCGATGGTGCTGCAAATAAAAGGGGCTTTGGCATAGGAGTCTTGTTGATTTCTCCTGATGATGCCTATACCCCTCTAGCAATGAAGTTAGGGTTCGAGGCCACAAACAACATCACTGAATATGAAGCTTGCATTCTAGGGTTGGAAACAGCCTTAGAGTTGGGAGTTAAGGAATTAGAAGTGTATGGAGACTCAGCCTTGATTATCTGCCAAATCAAATCAGAGGAGAATGGAAGACTCAATATGAGAAGTTATTACCCTATCATGCTTACCTAGAAGCACTTACCAAAGAATTCGACAAAATAGAGTTCCACTACTTGTCAAGGGTAAAGAACCACTTTGCTGACGCTCTTGCTACGCTTGCATCCATGGTGGAAATTCCAGAAGGCAAAAATGTTCATCCACTCGTGATTGAAAGAAGAAAAGAACCAGTGTACTGCTGCAGTATTCAAGATAGTCAAATGACAGATGGGCGTCTGTGGTTTTATGACATTCAGAGGTTCGTAGAGAAAAGGGAATACCCTGAAGGAGCTTCAAAAGTAGACAGGAATACGCTGAGGAGATTGGCTACCTACTACATCATGTGCGGAGGAAAGTTATATAGACAATCCTACGACGGTATCCACCTACTTTGTGTGACGGAGGAAGAAGCTCAAAGAATAATTGAAGAGATACATGAAGGAACAAAGGCACCTCATATGAATGGTTATATGCTAGCTAAGAAGATTGCTCATCTCGGTTACTATTGGGCCACCATGGAAAGAGATTGTCATATGCATGTCAAGAAGTGCCATAATTGTTAGATCTTTGCCAATGTTCAACACCTTCCATCAATGCCTTTGAATACTATGTCATCCCTTTAGCCCTTTTCAACTTGGGGAATAGATATCGTTGGAAAGATCCATCCTAAGTCAAATGAAGGTCACGAGTTTATCTTGGTGGCAATAGATTACTTCACTAAGTGGGTAGAAGCAAAGTCTTACAAAGCCTTGGGGTCAAAGCAAGTGGCCCATTTTATTAAGACCCACATCATTTGCCAATATGGGGTTCCACATGAGATTATATCAGATAACGGACAACACTTCCGAGGTGAGGTAGAAGAAATCTTGCAAAAGTATAGCATTCGGGTTCACAAGTCTTCTCTTTATAGGCCACAGACGAATGGAGCAGTTGAAGCAGCTAATAAGAACATAAAGAACATACTATAGAGGTCAGCTAAGAAGTACAATGATTGGTTAGAAAGGTTGCCGCTCGTCCTATGGGGTTATCGCACTTCAATTAGATCTTCCACAGGTGCTACACCGTACTCGTTAGTTTATGGCATGGAGGCAGTACTCCCAATCAAGTTAGAAATCCCTTCTCTTAGGGTAATAATGGAAGATCAGTTGTCTGAAGTGGATTGGGTACGAAACAAATATGATGAGCTAGTTTTGCTTGATGAAAGGCGTTTAAATGCTTTATACAATATCCAAGGTTATCAGCGTAGAATAGCTAGAGCATTCAACAAGCGCATCAAAGATCGTGGCCTAAAAGATGGAGACATAGTGCTGAAAGAAATCCGTGCACCTATCTTTGATCAAAGGGGCAAGTTCAGGCCTAACTAGGGTGGTCCCTACATCATAAAGGAGATATTGCCAGGAGGAGTAGTTCGATTGATGGACTTGGATGGAATAGAGTTCGCTCAACCAACCAATTTAGATCAACTCAAGAGATACCATGTGTAAAGCTTATTAGGTTGAAAACCCATAAGGGCGGCCTAGGCAAGAGAAAAGCATGAACTACAAGGGCCTGATTCCCTATCATTTAAAAAAAAAAAAAAAAAGGGGGGGGGAAAGAAAAGAAAAGAATATGATGGAGATACGTAGGCAGCCCATAAAGTCACCTTGGGTGCGGTCCAATTAAAAAGAAAAAGAAACAAGGGGCATGGTAATGTATAAAACAATTCATGAATCAAAGTTAATTGTTTAATGGCAATTCATTCGAAACTAGAGAAATTTATAATAGCTTTATTTGCAATAATTATAAATCTCAAAGGACTATTATTGTGCTTAACATACTTAAGATTCAATAAGGTCGCTAATTCCTTACTCTCTGAGAAGCCCTCTTTGTTCCAGTAGCCTTGTTTGCTTTAGTGTCATCCTTCGTTGACCTCTTTTTACCCCCTAGTGGAGAAATCCTAATCAATTCAGTTACTTGAGCCCTCATTGTTATTTCTTTGTGACCAATGTCTTCAGATAACCACTTCTTGTATTCCTTGCTAAGCTCATAGGGTCCATCAGTGTTTCGTACTAGGGTAGCAAAGTTCCAATCGTTCCATCTATCGTCCATCCACTTAACTAGAGACTGAGAAATAGGTTGAACAGGGTAAACTTGATTTGAATTTGTCTAAATGGTACTCGCTTGATGGTTTGGAATTGTTTAAACTGCACCAAATTGCCGAAGAATTCGAAATGGCCAGTAAAAAGAAGTTGCCTTCAAGCCCATTAACTTGACAAGTGTACAGCCCGCAGTTCGCAAGAGCACCTTTTCATCACACTTCTAATGAGGCACGTGCTAACGGATAGATCGCCATGAGGTATGGTACAACATGTTAAACCATTCGTCAGGAGAAGCATCTGGAGGGAATTCAGGTACACGAAGACGAAAGTGCTGAGGCCCATAATTTGCAACACTAGGAGGTGGCAAGAGGTTTAATCTCTCTAGCAACCACATATGAAGAAGGAGGGGGCTGCCCTCCAAATTCGCTTCAAACCGATCCTGTTCCTTGTCTAACCACATATGAAGAAGGAGGAGGCTGCCCTCCAAATTCGCTTCAAACCGATCCTGTTCCTTGTCTAGCCCATTGAGGGTTTTCACTATAACCATTGGAATTATGTTTCGAGACTTGGAAAGAGGGATAATAAGTTCACAAATTTCAAGTGGGACAATAACGTACCATTGGTAATGAGGAACCTCCCAATCAAGCAGAAAGCTAAGGCATGTTGACGTGGTCGCGACAAAGGAAGTCCACATGACCTCCCAAGGGGCAGAAAAGATGTTGCTAGCTTGTTTAAATCTACCATGTTATCTTTTATGAAGACCATAGCATCATGGGTAGAGATTTCCAGAAGATGAGGAACCTCCTAATTAAGCAGAAAGCTAAGGCATGTTGACGTGGTCACAACAAAGGAAGTCCACATGACCTCCCAAGGGGCAGAAAAGATGTTGCTAGCTTGTTTAAATCTACCATGTTATCTTTTATGAAGACCATAGCATCATGGGTAGAGATTTCCAGAAGAGAAGCAAAGGAAGATACATAACCTTGTTGAAGGTATGGAAGAATGAAAGGTCCTGATGGTTGCCCTCCAAACAGCGTGCAAAATTCCTCATAGGTGGGGCAAATTTCATTGCGATGGAAATGAAAAACATGAAGCTCAGGATCCCAAAAGTATGTAGAAGCATAGAGCATGGTCCAATTTACCTTGACTTTGGCAAGAAAATAAAGCGCGTCCAAGCCATAACTCTTGAAAACCCTTTTGTCTTCCTTACTCATATTGCTAAAGCAAAGTGTCAAAAAACTATCAAAAGTCTCCATGACTTGATATTGAATGAATAATAATGGTTTATGAACATGTGGGGAGGGTTTTTATAGGCTTTCAAGCTCAAATTCAAGTCCTAAAAGGCTTGGAATTCGAAAAAGCGAAGGAAAAGTCGTAAAAAACGTGTAACAATGAAACTGCTTGGGAGACCAGTTGGCCTCAACTGGTTCAACCGGTTCACCAACCAGTCCAACCGGTTGGGCTCAACTGGTCACCCAAGCCGGTTCGCCTCATTTCCCTGTTTTGATGACCAACAACCCCCGTATGCTCCAGAAGGCCAATTTTGACTATTTTGAGCTCAAATTGACTCAAATTTGTGTCAAAAGACATGGAATTCAAACAACAAGAGATAGATATCATAGTTCAAAGATGGGGAATGCATGAACTTGGTTTTGAAAGCAAGAACTTGAAAGTTGACATAAATGCCCATATAGGCTTAATACAAGGTTTTCACAAGTTAAGAGTTTCTAGATGCTTAAATTGAGTTTCTTAAACTTAAAATAAGTTTCTTCAACGCTTCCTTGGTGGTTTCCTTCTCTTGCTTGGCCCCGCTTCTTCTGTTGGTGGAGGAGGTGGTGGAGCTGCAGTTGGGTTGTACTGAGGGAAAGAATCAATCTACAAGTTTCCAAGAAAATAAATGATTTGAGTACTACTTTTTAAAGGAAAAAACCAAGAATTTTCAAAGGTTTTAATTTAAGCTATTCTTACTGGGTGTGAGTGGTCGCCCGCTCTATACGCTTCTTGCCTTGATAGGCTTAGGCTCATCCTTATCATGTCCCTTCTCAAGCTAGCATTGAGATTGATCCATTCTTGTGTATATCCAGCGGATGTCTGTGAAGAGAAATTGGGTAAGAAGTGTCTAATGAATATTTGGGAATTAAGAGAATCAAGTCAACTTTGAAACTTACAGTCTCATATCGAGGATCTATCTGTGGAACCTCATCTATCACTGGAGGTGCTATGTTTGTGGACATAATGTCGCTTCCTTGGCACAAATCAATAGACCACTTAGGCCAAGGCAAAGGAGGAAGTGTGTCCTTATCCACGCCTTCCTCATCACTATCCGCATGTACCCTTGACACGCTTGAGGTTGAACCCACTGTGGAATGGTGACCACGAGCTCGCCGTCCCTGAAAAGAGTTGCACATAATCAGCTAGGAAATACTTGTAAAGCATGTATAGGGTTAGGTATATACTTACCCCTATAGGTGGAACTCCTACGACCCTAGAAGGCATCAGATACCTCCTACAGAAACTCTCGTAGTCTCCATTTGGGACTATGAAGTCACTTGCCTCCCTACCCCTTATAGCTTTGATCAATTCACGCTCCTGCAAGGAGTTGGCATGTCTTATGCCTCCAGGCAGTGTCATAGGAACCACAGCTGCACTAATAGTGCCTTTCACTTGGCACCAAACTCTTTCCCCGAGGTACCAATAGCAACTCATAGAACCTTCTAGGAGGATCCGTTTTTCTGTCACGTCGACACAACTGTGACATTACTCTTCAATGGCATATTTCCACTATGCCCATGGGTCCCAGTCCACCTAATCCATGAATTGGTGTTAAGAGAAAGAATTGAAAAAAAAAAGGATGGAATTCAAAGGATAAAAGTCTTAGAGATTACCTTGTCAGTGGTAATACAAGCCAAGAATGCCCTAGCATGGGCATAGTCATGTTTATTGTCCACCGAATCGCACCTATTGTCGATGTGATAATTGGAGATAACGGGCCATGAGGGATCATTGTCGATGAGAGCAGGATGTTCAAACCCCAAGTATTCATAGTACCAAATCTGTTTTCAAGAAAATGAATTTAAAAAAAAAATGATGATGTGTATTTATTGAAAATATTTTTGAAAGGAAGCTTGTAGGTTGATTTACCTCCCAGATGAAGGACATCCCGCAGTGGTTTGTGCTTACTCCACGTGATCTGTTACTCATGGACCTATATAATACGGCAAGTGCAGCACTACCCCAGTTGTAGTCGCCCGTCTCCCAAACATCTTCCATGAAGCAAGGTGCCCTAAAGGAGTAACATCGCCAGAGCTAGCAAAGAATATGCTAGACAACATGTATAGCATGAAAGCTCGGGCAAAACATGGTGGGTTCGCATCGTCCTCTTCTCTTTGATTATAGAAGTTATTCTTTAACCAAGTTCTGTGCACCCCACCCCTTTGAACTAGTACCATGGTCCCAAGTTGTTCCAAGAGATAGTGGGGATCCCCGTGAGCATTCTCATAATAAGATAATCTCCGCCCACCCAAGCAAAGTCTTGTAATAACGGTGTGAACCCCGAAAATTAGGCCCACAAGATTGGAAAGAAGATAAGATTTGGTTTTGAAAGAAAAGAAAAGGAGTCGCCACCTTATTTTTTAAAGGAAACAAGGAAAACCCTAAAAATAGTTTGTTTTAAGAAAACAAAAGAATGACTCCATGTTTTAAAAAAGGAAAGGCAAAAACAAGTCTTTTGGAAACCAATGAAATCAGGGATTCGGAGGCTAAGTTATGACATGGGAAGGTTCTAAGCAAAGCCTATAGGCACCCAGTCACCCTTTAGGTCTCTCGGTTTATTTAGGCTAAATTAAGATCTTTCCATACAAAAATCAGCAAGTATCATCACAAAACAGCATGCATATCATATATTCCATTCATCCATCCATGCATAATAAGCAAAAAAAAAAAAAAAAAAAAAAAAACAGAAAATAAAGAAAAGAAAAGAAAGAAAGAAAGAAATCTAGGATACTTGGATCCTAGGACGGACTTAAGCCTCACGAAGAGCGCCTACATACCATGCAACGAAATACATGGATCAAAGTCCACGTAGTTCGATTGGAACTAGGGCTAAGACTTAATACAAACCTTATTTGAAAGAGAATTGAATAAACAAGTTTGAATTTAGGAAAACTTCCACAAAATGGAAACCTTTATAAAAAAAAAACAGAATTTATTATTGAAGGAAACCTTTGATTAAAACCATAGACTTGTATTAAAAATTAACCCTAAAAAGGGAGAAGAGAAAGAGTTAAGAAGAAAGGTGAATTGGGGCACCTTCACACCCACTTACCTGAGCGCAAAAACTCCAAGCATTAGCCATTTCAGGCATTGGCAACCCTATTTGCCATAGGACAATTACCACACCTATTTGCACCCTTACACGTGCTCAAAACCATGCAAACACACTAACATGCAAATCTGGACAGAATAGTACTAAGGCCTAAAATCATCCACTAAACATGCCAATAACAAAAACAGCAAACTTTCATAAGCCCTAACACAATCCTGGAACCATATTATGCATAAAAACCCTAGAATGCACTAACATGCATGCAAAACTATCATATTTACTCCATATGAAAAACATACACAGCAACTATGAAGAAAAACCAATAAAAAGACCTACTTTATCATGCTATATGAAACTAACCTGAAACAAGGACACTAAAACCCTAAACTCACAAATATGCTTAAAAACATGCAAAACAAACTCTACACATATTAAAACCAAACTAAATAGAACCTAAATCATGTATATTAACTAACTAAAGCAATAAAACATGACAAAAAACCCCTAACACTAACATGCAATATCACTATTCTAGAACAAGGACAACAGAGGCACAAGAATCACACCTATACATAGAGACCTATGAACTAACTCTAAAGCATACAAAACTCATCATGAACATCATCATTATCACATGTATTAACTAATAGAAACCTCAATCCATGGTAAAAATCATAAGCATTACATGCAATAGAGCTATTCTACATGATATCCTAGTTTAAGCTTAAATAGAGAAGAAGAATACCTTAGGGAAGCCTTCCTTGCTGCTGTATGGACTCCCTCTTGCTACTTATGGATGTCTTCAATCAATGTTCTCCAAGGCTACAGCAGGTCCTCTAACTCTCCTTCAAGTCTCTCTTCTCTTATTCTCTCTCGAACACTCAAATATTAATGCATAAAGTGGTTCCCTTGTGCTGAAGCATAGGGGGGTATTTATAGACTTCAATTAGGATAAACCAATGGCTGGGATTAAAACCCTAGAAATTAATCCAAGGGCTATTAGAGACCCCCTTGGGGCTTAAGTAACTCAGAAGTTACCAAAAATTAGAAGGAAACTCGTCCAAAAGAGCCCAAATACATCAAAATATAGAAGAGTCCGCTTCAGCAAGGAAATAGAGTGAAAATAGGAAAGTGGCCTCGGGTGACCACCCAAGACTGGGCGGCTAGCCACCTGGGCCCAGGCGGCTAGCCGCCCAGGCTTGGGTGGTCACCCGAGCCCACATCAGCTTTTTGCTTTTTTTTGGACTCCTTTACCTTCTAGGAGTGTTTCAGGGGCCAAATAAACTCCGATTTTGATGAAACAAAAGCCAAAACGACCATGTTTTGATGAGGAATATGTTTTTGAACATTTTGGGGTGAAAACCACTGACCATGGGGGCATGGTTAGGTTTGACAAAGGCGGTTAACCGCTATGCTCTACCTTTGCTAAGCATAGGCATGCACATAGGGTCAAACCAAATGCTTTCCATATCAAAATTGAACTTCATAAAACACTTTTGGGGGTAAAATGATGACTAATGAAAGTCAATTTGAAAAGATTTGATTGGTAATTGTGAGTCAATTAGAGCTAATCCAAAGAAGGGTCAATTAACCAACTTGAACTACATCGAGCCATTTTAATCCCGAGCCATTGATTCATCAAATTGACATTAGAAATACCTCATATGCATCCATATGAACTCCAATTGACAGTTTGGAGATCATTTCAAGGTCAAATGAAAAGTTTGGGACTTAAAAGACGATTATGCCCCTCAAGTCACAAAAGCTCTTATTATCCCTCAAGATCAACTCCGAATTGAACCAAAATTCATATCCATTGTCCTTGTGACTCTAGAAAACTAATGCAAGTGACTAGACTCAAAAATAAAACAAAAACATGCATGAAATGATGAGGTCTAGTAAGGTGGTGCAAAAATGGGGTGTGACAAACGGTGAAGTCTATTGGGGTAAGAGTCATTTCCCCAAAACTAAAGTGAAAAGTATTAGTTGTGTCCCACCACAACTCAGTAAGGGCCAGCAGTGCTTGTCTGTCCCTTTGCTCCACCCATAAAGCATTCAGGAAGTCTCCAAAACCTGCATTAATTATAATCTTCTAGGTTTCGGGTTGCCATGTGGCCATCTTGCAGTACCATTCTATGACTCCTCCAAGAACGTGCCTCGTTCTGTCCTCAAAATTTGGCTACAAAGAATGAAGGAAATCATGGAAAGCGTCATTTTAAGTATTTGCTATGCTTAATGAATTACTCACGAATGCTTAAATTCATGGTTTTTCAAGTTTTCAAAAGTTTACACATGTGAAAAGAAAGTTCTTTGCAAAAGAAAAGTATTTCAAAAAAAAAAAATCATAGGTTAACATTCTAGGGAATGCCCTTAAGTTTTCCTTTCATTTTCCAAAGTATTTGAAAGCAAAAAATGGTTTTATTTGGTAGGCATTGTTATGTATACAAAGTTTTATAAAGAAAAGTGCTCCAAGAATCATGGGTTAACATTCTAGAGAAAACCATAGAGTTTCCCTTTGATTTTCTAAGGTATTTGAAAGCAAAAGAATGGTTTTTATTCCTTTTGGAATTTTACCAAACATTTTGTAGACATGGTTATGCCTACATGATTTTTGTAAAAGAAAGTTTTTTTTAAAAAAAAAAACTCATGGGTAAACCTGCTTAGAGAATACCTTTGATGTTTCGTTGGAGTACTTTGAGCATTTGAAAGAAAAAAGAATGGTTTTATTCTCTTGAAAATTTTATCAAACACTTGATGGGCATAGTTATGCCTACATGGTTTTTAAAAAGAAAAGTGTTTTAAAACTCATGGGCAAACCTCTTAGGGAATACCCTTGATATTTGTTTAAGAACTTTGAGTATTATAAGGCAAAAAGAGCGATTTCATTCTCTTGAGAATTTTATCAAACACTTAATGGCCAAGGTTATGCCTACATGGTTTTTGTGAAGAGAAATGTTTTAAAACTCATGGGTAAAACTCTTGAAGAATACCTTTGATAGTTTGTTCAAGAATGTTGAGCATTTGAAAGCAAAAAGAATGATTTTATTCTCTTGGGAATTCTATCAAACATTTGGTGGGCATGAGTATGCCTACAAGGTTTTTTGTAAAGAAAAGAACTTCAAAATTCATGGGTTAGCATCTTAGAGAATGCTCTTGAGTTCACTTTTGATTATCTTGACTATTTGAAAGCAAAAAGAAAGATTTATTCTCTTGGGAATTTTATCAAACATTTTGTGGGCATAGTTATGTCCATGTTGGAAAATGAGGTCTTTGGACATGGAAAACTCCCAAAAGTTGTCAAAATAGCAAGAACTCAATGCATTCCATTCATAAGAATAGCAAATATTTGAAACGAAACAATGAAATGAAAGAATAAGGATGAACTTGAAGAAGTTGGGAGTTATCTTACCTCATTCATGGAATGGATGTAGGAAAGATGATTGTTAGGTTCCAAGAGCAAACTATCTGGTTGATCTTCATAGTGAGGAGCTTTGTATGTCTTCTTGAGGAAATGATGTGGGTACTTGGCATTTGAATATTTGTTTGTTGAAGAATTACTCATGTTGGGTGTTCTTGAGAAAATGGGTTTGATTTGAAAAAAAAGTAAGTTGGGAAGGTTGATTTGATGAATCAAAGGTTGTTTTGATTCCTTAAAAATGATGTTGTTGGTGTTAAATCACCACAATGATTCAAGTTTAATGCCAAAAGTTTGGTGTTTGAATGTTGGGAATGTTGGATGTTGGGTTTCTAGAGAGAGAAGTTCTCAAAAATAAGCAAAAGGAGGATGAACAAATGAGGAAGGTGCAAGGCTTTATAGACAAAACACCACAAAAGTGTAGCAAAAAACACCTTCTCGGGTGACCCGTTGGCCCCAAGCAGTCCAACCGGTTCACCAACCGGTCCAACCGGTTCCCAATGCCCATGTTTGGTTTGTGCAATTTTCGTACATTTTCGCTAAATCGAGCCCCTTTTTGCTTTCTTTTTTGATGAAATTCATCTTAAAAATCCTAGAACCTAATGTGGATAATTTGAAATGCATGAAATAATGTTGATTTAGTCACTAATTGAATTATTAGTGGACTCATGGGGATAATTGCAAGCTTACTTTAACATTTGCTTGGTTAAAGGGCTTTATCTTTGGATGATGGAAGAATGATGCTTATGATACTTGTTTGAAACCATGGAATTTTATATTTCTTGATTTCTCATGATGGATTGCGATTGCTATTTAATTCTTGAGGAAATTATAGCACGGTTGAATGTGATTGAGAATTCTTGCTTATTTTTAATCCTCGGGTTAAATTAAAGCTTTGTTAATTGGATGATGAGTTGATTGAATGCTTGGGATGCTTTGTAAGGATCATGAAATTGTTATTTCTTGATTCTTTATGATGAATTGACATTTTTATTAATTTCTTGAGGAAATTATAGCATAATTGGAATGTGTGCTTTGCTTAATTTTAACAAAGATTGTTAAAATAAAGCCTATGATTGCTCGATTGGAATAGGTTTTGAAAGTATGTTTAAACGACTCTTTGAGTCACATACATGGATTGCTTTGAATTGCTATTAATTTCTTGAGGGAATTATAGCACAATTGGAATATTTGCTTTACTTAATTTTAACAAAGATTGTTAAAATAAAGCTTGTCATTGCTTGAACAGAAGTGATTGTGATAGTATGTTTAAATGACTCTTTGAGTCACATACATGAATTGCTTTGCATTGCTATTTATTTCTTGAGGAAATTATAGCACAATGAATTGGTTGCCCTCACTTAATTTTAACAAAGTTGTTAAAATTAAAGTTTCATGATTTTGTTTAGTAAGCATGGTGTGTTTAAATAACTCTTGTAGTCACACACAAACCCCTATCTTGTGCGTGTCCTCATTAGAAAGAATAAGCGTGCATTATAGAAGCATATGTTTCCCTATTAGAAAGAATAGGCATATGAGAGTATAGTGTGTTTAAATGATCCTTGTGGTCACACACGCCCCATATCTTGTGCGTGTCCTCATTATAAAGAATGAACGTACATTATAGGGGCATATGTTTCCCTATTAGAAAGAATAGGCATATAAAAGTACCATGTGTTTAAATAACTTTCATAGTCACACACAACCCCCCCTATTTTGTAAAAGTGTACATTATAGCAGTCATGAACATCCCCAGTAGTCACTGTTGAAGTTCAAGCTTTGGTTCCTTGCCCTTTTCTTGTGAACATGGGCTGTCTTTTCTAACATTGGTGTTGTTTACGAAGAAAACTCCACCAATGAGGGGCATCTGTAGACACCCCATTTTCATCCCCATGAGTTCATGATAGTATTTGGTTAGGTTTAGAAGCGTTTAGGAGTCCCTAAGCCTTAAAGGACACTTTTGCCCTTTTAAGCCTTAGGAGAATAGGTCATCATTGCATGCATATTTTTGTCTCTTTTTTAAGTCCCATCACTTGCATTTAGTTTCTAGGATCATTTTGGATATGTGTGTCAAATTTGGTTCAATTCCAAATAGGTTTGGATAGTTAATTAGAACTTTTGCGACTTGAGGGGCAATTTCGTCTTTTACTTCGTATATTTTCCAATTGGCCTCCAAATTTGTTCTGGAGTGTTCCATTGACCTTAGAATGATGAGATAAGTCTAATCTAAAATCCAATTTAATTTATTGATAGGTTTTGGATTGGTTCACCTATGGTTAATTGACCTTTTTTCGGGTAATTGCCTCATGAAAACCCAGCCACCTGACCGTGGTCAGGGATTTTTGGTTTGAGAATATTCTAGGCTTATTCTACATTGAATCCTTGAAATTTTAGCTTTTGAATCATTCAAATCAGAGTTAAAATGAAGAATTTGTGTCCGTTTTAAGTTCAGAGTCCGAAATAAGCTAGAATTTCAAAAACCGAGGAAACCTAGATTGGTCTCGGGTGACCGGTTCACCCCAACCGGTCCAACTGGTCACCGGAGCACTCCATCCTGATTTGTCTCTCTTTGAGATTTTGACGGAATAGGACTCTTTTACTCTGAATTTCTGCCTTCTAAAGGACTTCTAAGCCTATTGGGAGGTAGTTTTGAGTTATTTAACATTCATGGGATTTAATTACAGCTTTAGATTGGTTTTATGGTGAATTAATCTCAACCATTGGTTCACATGGTTGGTTGGTTATAAATAGAGGCTCATTCATCAGCAAAAGGGGCTTTTGACATATTATATTCATTAAAGGGAGAGGAAGAACGAGTTGGCACTCACCCATATCACTTGGAGAAGGCTTTCTACTGCAATTTCAAAAGAGAACTAGAAGGGAACCAGACTGAAGAGAAGGAAGAACACAGCGAAGACCTTAGCTTTGTTGTAAATCTCCTTTGCATACTTTTATGATTCCTTCTTCTTCTACTCCATTCTCTGCATAGTTACGGCTTAGTATTGAATTAGGAATCATATATATTCTATATTTTAGAGTGTATATGATTCGAATATGATGTGAAACCATGCTATTGGAATAGGATTGTGAATTGCTTGCTGTTAGAATAGTTTATCTCTTAAAAATAGAGGTACGTTTTGCACAGAAAATTAGTTGATGTGTTTATGCCATTTTCTCTTCATGGTTCAATTATATGCATGATTTTAAGCATCTTTTGTATAGGACACTTGCTGTGTAAGCCTCATCTTCATAGGTGTATGGATGATTATTCTTTTCGAGGATAATTATCGTCCTTAGAGGGTGAGGTTGTGTTTAGGTGCATTCTAGAGTGTGTTTAAGTGCACTTGTGAGTTTCTTTGTATTCTTAAGTATATATTTTATGCAGGATATGTGAAGAAATCAGTCATGCGGAGTGGTTTCTACGTAAAATTCTCTCCGGATAGTTTTACTTAAGAAAACTCGCCGAAATGATGGTTATTTCACATTCTTACATAAAATACTTACCTAAGGCATCATGTTAGATTTTCTTTTCATGTTTGGGATTGTCATATGATATTTTCATCATAGTAATTCATATTTAGCATGTTTTTTTTATAGTTTTATGCATGTTAAGGTCTTTAGAGCATATAGGAGCATATTAGGGTTGTGTTTCTCTTTTGATTTTTTGCTATTTGCATGAGTATTAGGTCATTATATGCATGTTTAGTATTCTGTCCAGATTTGAATTAGGTCTCCTAATGATTATTTGAGCATGAATATGAATGGTTTAAGCTTAATAATTGCCCTATAGAATACATGGGGTGATTAATTGGTGTTTTCTCGATGTTTCGGGATAATTTGCAAATGGTAAGTGGTTCATGGTAAGTTTTGTGTGAATTGTTCTCTCCTCCCCCCTTGGGTTATTGTCTTTACTTTGGATTAGAAGTCCTAAGCTTCCAACTTCTATAAAATTCTGTTTTACTTGGAGTTCTATTCTCTTTTGAATTCAAATCACTTTCGAAGTCTATTTGAGTTCTATTCTTTCTCAAATACCTACTTTTTCTCAAACTATTTTTAGAAACTCCTAAGTTTTTAAAACCTTTCTTAAGTTGGAAACTTAGGGTTTATAGTTCATTGTAAAGAGAGTAACCCCTTCTCAATCGAACTACGTGGACTTTGATCCTTACATCTTTGTATGTAAGGTATGTAGGTGCTCATTTGATGTTCAAGTCTGTCCTAGGATACTAAGTATCCTAGGTTTTCTTTTTTCTTTCTTTTTATCCATTTGTTCATCACATATGATTGCTAAAGGAGTAGGATGGACCCATGCTTATTCATTTTGTCCATCACATATTTGCTAGAGGAGTAGGATGGACCCATGCTTATTCATTTATCCATCACATATAATTGCTAGAGGAGTAGGATAGATTTGTTTCTTATTCTCTATCTCTCTTACCTGCTTTCCATTTCTCTCTTATTTATTTATGGATATTTACATGCTTTGTGGATGTTTATATGCTTTATGGATGTTCATGGATGAATGTGGATGATTTATGGATGATTCTTTACATATGCATGGTGACTAATGAGGAAGTGATTAAAATAGCCCATATAAATTCAAAGACCCATTTTGGGGCGATGTGGGTGCCTATAGGATGTTTCCTAGAACCTTCCCACATCGTAACTTAGTCTCCAAACCCTCTCTTGTTTTGTAAGACCTGTTTTTCCTTGATCGGAGTCATGTGGTTTTTTTTAAAAGGTTTTTCTTAAAAAAATGTTTTTATGGTTTTCCTCTTTTCCTAAAAATGAGATAGCGACTCCTTGTTTGATTGTTTTTTGTGAATCTTTTAAAAACCAGATTTTTATTAATTTAAATTTCTACAAGTCTTTTTTAAAAGAAGGGTTTTCCTTCCCCCCGGATTGAAACCCGTGGTTCCTTGGCTAGCCTTAGTTGGAGGCTATTTAAAGCCTTTCATGATGTAATGACATCATCACTTGAAGCACTCTTGGAGGCTCCCAAGTGCTGGCTAAAAATTTCAGCTCTCCTTCTCTCTCTCTCTTCTCTTCTCTTACTCTAGCATCAACAAGGAAAAAAAGGAAAGGACTTCAAGTTCAAGATAGGTGTAAATATCGTTGGAGGCAGTACACTTGGACTGCTCATTCATTGCTGCCCAGAGTTCAAGCTTGGAGCGAAAAGGAGAAGACAAAGCTTGGAGCATAAAGGAGAAGACTTTATTCAACTGTAAGTAATTCTACCCTCTTCTAGTTAGGGTTTGTTTTGTATTAAGCATAATTGGATTCATAGGATTGGGAATCGTAGGAAAATTTTAATTCCACCTTTGTATGTTTTCCTCCTTATTCAATTCCCAATAGATAACACTGAGTGCAGATCCTATTCATGGGTCTGCAAGGGTGTTCATTAGCCCTACTGCTATGTGTGTGAAGGCATGTGAGTGATCAATAAGGAATCCATCACTCTTAGGAAAAAGAGAGAGAATGTTTCATATATAATTTAGTAATATAACTCATTAAATCCATGGGCCCATGGTGGAATGAATATGGAAAGGAGTTTCCATAAGTTCATTATTGAGTTGATATTCATGAATGAGTATAAAGTAATTGAACTAGGGACTTGACAGAATTCCATGTCCTATTAGTTCAATTAGAGACATTGTGTGGATGGAAGGATGTAATTGTGACCTATAAACTATAACAGAAGGGTTCTTTGAAAATAACTATTCACCTCATTAAGGACCACACCATGAGCCATATGCTAGGTGTTACTCATGGTTAGTAGAAGCCCTAATTGATATAAGTGAGTTATAATCAATTAGGGAATTGGAAGGAGTTCCAATTAGACCCTAAATGGAAAGAGTTCCATTGTGCACACCTCGTGCTATCCCTACTACTTGATGATGTGAACCCAATGGGTCCCACACTGATTATGCTAAGAGAGCTTTAAGTCTATGAGATAAAGGGCATAAGTGAATAAAAGAATAGTTCTTAAGGGGTAAGTTTGTATAGGATATAAACTAGAGGTGTTAATGTGTAATTTAGGGAAATTACACATAATTCTATTTGGAATAGAAGTCCCCCCTTGGCTGGCCCTAGTGGAGGCTATATAAAGCCTCATATGTGATGTGATGACATCACTTGAAGCACTTTCCCAAGTGCTAGGCCGAATTTCACATAGAGCTCTCTCTCTCTCCTCTCTTCTCCTACTCTAGTGTCAACAAGGGAAAGAAGGAAAGGACTTCAAGTTCTAGCTAGGTGTGGATACCGTTTGAGGCAGTACACTTGGACTGCTTATTCTCTGCTGTCCAGATTCAAGCTTGGAGTAAAAAGGAGAAGACTTTTGAAACTGTAAGTTGTTCTTACCCTTTCTAGTTAGGGTTTTGTTTTGTATTAAGCATAATTGGATTCATGGGTTTAGGAATCGATTAGGAAAAGTTTTGTTACTCAATTCATTCTGCACTTTGTTTTCCTTCTAGTTCGATTCCCAACATTAAGTAACTCAAAGTTACCTAGAAATAAGGATTGAAGTCCTTTTAGAACAAGGAAAACGGAGTAGGAAGTTAAAAGTTGCAAAAATAGGCAAGATAGAAAAACTAGGCATGGGACCTTGGGTGACCAGTGAGGTGAACCAGTTGGACCGGTTGGGCCAACTAGTCACCCGAGGGCTCTTTTCTAATTCCCCCGGTTGCTTCCTATTTCGGGTTTTTATGCTTAAAACGACAATAACTTGCTCATTTTAACTCCGAATTGAGTGATTCAAAAGCCAAAATTTGCATAATTCAATAAAGAACAAGTGTGAGCCAAAAATCTCCAACTATAGTTAGGTGGTTGGGTTTAACAAGGCGGTTAACCAAAAATGGTCAATTAGCTAAAAGTGAAAATTATGGTAAATCAATCCCAAAGCCATTCAATCCTTAAATTGACTCAACAAATAGACTCTTTTCATCGATATAAACACAATGGAAAAATTTGGGATGAGTTTCGAGGTCAATTGGAAAATATACGAATTAAAAGATGAAATTGCCCTTCAAGTCGCAAAAACTCTAATTAACTATCCAAATCTATCTGGAATTGAACCCAGTTGCACTAATATGTCCTAAATGCACCTAAAAACCAAATACAAGTGATGGAATGCAAAAATGAGACAAAAACATGCGTGCAATAATAAACTATTCACATAAGCTTAAAAGAGCAAAAATGTCCTTAAAGGATTAGAGACTCCTAAACACATCTAAACTTAAACCAATGCTAACATGAACTCATAGGGGTGAAAATGGGGTGTCTATACTATGCACTCCCAAATAGTGCCAAAAAGCTTGATTTTCAACACACACATATCACAGATGCACATGATTTTTATAGAAATATTTTGATACGCTGTTAAACTGCCGAATTTTTTCTACACATATCATAGATGCACAGATTTTTTTCTAGAAATATTTTGATACGCCGTTAGGTTGCCCAATTTTTACTACACATATCACAGATGCACAAATTTTTTCTAGAATATTTTGATACGCCGTTAGGCTGTCGAATTTTTTCCACAAAGCATGACACACACACACACACACACTAGCTTAGCAATAAAGCATGTCACACACGCACTAGCAATGTCACAAAGCATGTCACACATGCACTACCTTGTCATAAAGCATGTCATATACACTAGCTATGTCACAAAACATGTCACACACGTACTACTTTGTCACAAAAGCATGTCACACACGCACTAATTTTTTTGGAATATTTTCATACACCAGAAGGCTACCCAATTTTTGCCATGAAAAAAATACGTAACATACATACCCGAAATTTTTCAAATATTTTTTGAGATGCCAGAAGGCTGCCGAAATTTCTGTAGGATTTTTACCAAATGAATATTCCAAATTGGTCATTTTCATTCATCCTCATTACATTTCAATATGAAATTCATCAAAAATTGTTCCATTTACCAACAAAAAAAATGCATCATTTATTTTTCATACACCGAAAGGCTGTCCAATTTTCTGTAAATATTTGCATGAAAATTCATTCATTCAATTCAATTTTCATCATTTCAATTCAAATCAATTTCCATTCAATCCAATTCATTCCAAATCAAATTCATTTCAAAATCAAATCATTTTCATATCAATCCATATCATTTATTCAATTCAATTCAAGTCAAGTCATTTTTCATCATCTCATCAATTTATCTCCAATTCAACCCAAAATTTCCACAAAGGACCAAAATGCCTTTCAAGTCTCCAATGACTCCAAAAAGGCTAGTTTGAATCCCAATTTTTCAAGAGTGACCAAAATACCCCTTAGAGTTTCAAATAACTCAAAGGAGTCAAATTTCATTCAAATTCTACAAAGCATTCAAAATCAACTTTCAATACTTCAAAATGCTTCCAAATCAATTCAATTTAGTAAAAAGCTAGGGGGACCATGGCCCCCCATGGCCCAAGAGTAGTTCTGTCCTTAGTGTGGATCGTGTTTCTTTTCTAAGATTGATTTGCATTCAGGCTACGAAAAGATGTTTGTTAGGGATGATGATGTAGAGAAGACCACTTTTAATTTGCATTATGGTCACTATGGGTTTTAGTGATGTTTTTTGGGTTAACCAATGCACCCATAGCTTTTATGGATTTAATGAATCGTGTTTTCTGCCTGTATCTTGATCAATTTGTCATAGTCTTTATTGATGAAATCTTAGTTTATTCGAGGACTCAGAAGGAGTGTTTGCATCATTCGGCTATTGTGTTGCAGACTCTATGGGAACACAAACTTTATGCTAAGAAGGAAAAATGTGAATTCTAGTTTAGATAGGTGAAGTTTTTAGGACATGCTGTATTGGAAGAGGGTATTTCAATGGACCCAGCTAAAGTGTTTATTTTAAATTGGTCGAGATCGAGGAGTGTAACGAAGATTCGCAGTTTTCTAGGCTTGGCAAGATATTACAAGCGTTTTGTCAAGAGTTTTTCTAGCATTGCAACACATTTTTATGGTTTTGGTGAATCAAGTACTAAAAGAATTTAAACATAAAAATAAAATCATGAAAAATAAGTAACTAATGGTAAATATGTAATTCAAGAAAATAGAAAAGATATTAAAAAGGACCAATATTTACATATATCTTGGGCATGCTAGGGCGAGGTGACCTTAAACCATATCTCGGCTTGAAAATGACAGTTTTTTTTTTTTCTTACTTTGCCTCCAATCCGCGCCCCTATTTTTATTTACTTGCTCCCCAAGCCTGTCCTATGGGTGAGTCACTCAACTAACTCAATTAGCCCTTATTCTAGCCACTAATTCAAGACCCTCAAGCTATCCCACTAGAGTCGGCAAGGTAGTGTGTTTCAGTGCCCTAGCATGTACCAAGCCCTAATTAGCCTTCCCAAGTCCTACCACTGATCTGGGTAGGCTAATGAGAGTCATTGCATGGAGAGAAAGTAAGGGACGAACCTCTAAGGTGTTGAACTATCCCAGGTTATAGCTACAAGGCTGGTCCTGAGCTTTCGAAGGCCTTAAGTGAACTCCTAAATTGAGACCCCCTATACATATTCACACAGCTAAAAAAAAGAAAAAATCTAAGTACTCACAATTTTTTTTTTCTAGTATAACCTCAAATTTTCCTCAAATTTTATTACCTTAGAGAGTTAGAGAGATAGGCATGAAAGAGAGAGATAGAGGAGTGAGAACCGAGAAAAATAGTGGCATGAGACAGTGAGAGCAAAGAGCTAAGAGGGAGAGAGGCTGAGAGGGGGGCGGGTGTGAGATGTATAAGTTGCTTTTTTATTTTTGGTGTGGACTTCTTTATCTTTGGGTTTTTATTTTTGGTTTGAACTTGCTTATCATTTAGATTGGATTTGGGCCATTTAACTTGGTTTTGGGCCCTCATTCATAGATATTACTTCGTATTTTATTTTATTTTATTTTTTCTCTTGGGTCTATTATAAGACCATGTATGGATTGGAGGCCTATTTTTTCACCAAAAAGGTGAGGCCCTAAACAGCTGGTTTGGTTTATTATACCTAGGGTCAGGCCTATATAGCTGTCCAATTATTCACTTAGCTTTCATTAAACAAATGCCACATGTCCATCTCTTGTTAAATATTTGTCATATAAACACTATGTAATCCAGTTTTCTTGAAACTAAGTGTTGACCATGCTTTGAGATGAATTTTTCCCCACTACGTACTCTTCACATGGCAGGACATGATTAAAAAAGAAATTTTACTCATTATAGTGATTAGTAAAAAGCAAGTTAGAACTTAGAACTCAACGACAGTTGAGATTAGTTGGCTAAATATGAATTTGGATACACATAGAATGTAGTTGAAATTTAATCAAAATGTATCAATAACACATTCTCAAGTTAGTTTGAAGTTCAAAAATAGTTAAAAGTTTCACAAATAGTTAAAAGTTTGAAAATATTAACTATTTTAATTTGACTAAAAAGTCAAACAAATAGCTCAATTTTTTTATTATTGAAAATTATAAAAACCTGACCAACAGCAAATTTTTTATTTTTTATTTTTTATTAGCAATATTTTATTTTCAGCAAAAAAAAAGAAAAAAAAAGGGAAAACAATGTAAGAAAAACATTTTTTTTAATAATAGTAAGAAAAAGATGACATTATGAGTAAATTATATAGGTTTTGAAACCTATATAACAAAACTAAAACAGGGAAAATTAGAAGAAAAAAAATTATTCACATGTTAGAAACTTTGGTAAGAAAAAAATGACAAAAAAAAAAAAAAAAATCTAAAACATATAAAATGTAAAATATAGGTTTTTTATATAGGTTTTGATCCCATTAAACAAAACTAAAACATATAAAAAGAAAAACAAAATAATGAATTAAATTAAACAGACTTTAATTAAAAAAAAGAAAAAAAAAAAAAAAAAGGAAAAAACACGCGAGGTGAGACCGTGAGACCGTGAGAGAGCGACCGAGAAAGCAGAGAGGGGGAGAGAGAGAGAGAGAGAGAGAGAGCGAGAAACAGCAGGGAAGTATTGGCAGCAGCGATCGAGGGGGTGCAATCTAATTTCATAAAACAAGAGCGCGACGAATCAGCAACACAAAGAAAACAAAAACAAGAAACTCAAATGCGCACTGACACAAGATAGAGAGCGAGAGAAGGAGAAGGAGAAGGAGAAGGAGAAATCAAAGCCCATTTCGCTTCTGATATCGAAGTAATTCTGTAGCTACGAGAAACATCGAACCAACTCACACTCCTCTGCAATTTCTCAAGCTCGCAAAAGGTCAGAATAGTTATCTTGTTCATACTTTGATTTTCGTCTTCGAATTCGAACTTCGAACTCAGCTTGCAAGCCCCGCCCCTCCATTAAAAAACCCCCTTTTTGATCTCTTGTGTTCGAGTTCAATTCGCGATCTTAGTGTATGCCGCATTTTCTATATATAAACGCACACTGTGTAGTTGTTGAATTTTGAGAAAAATGAGGGGTTTTTGTATGGTGCAGTGATGTAATCTACAGTGTCAGCAGTCGAGCTGTTAAGTTTGGTGATCCAAACTTAGGGTTTTGAATTTATGTGGAATTGGCACGAAAATTAGTCTGATTTAGGGTTTTGGAGGGATCCAGTGAGCTAGGGTTTCGGCTTTGTGAAGATTGGGATTTGGGTTTGGAGTGAATTGTACGTGGATGGATGAATTCGGGACTGTTTGGAAATGGGGTAAGGCGTAATCCTGTTTGGAATTGAGGGTTTTGCCATTTCTGGGGGGGTTTTTGTGATTCTGTGGATAGTTTATGAGTTTGTTGCTTGAGAAATGCAACCGCAGCAGAGCTCGCGAATTGATGTGGTGGAACTGAAGGGTCAGCTAGTGAAGAAGATTGGGGCAGAGAGGTCAAAACGGTATTTTTATTACTTGAATAGGTTGTTGAGTCAGAAGTTGAGTAAGGGTGAATTTGATAAGTTGTGTTATCGGGTGCTCGGAAGGGAGAATCTCCCACTACACAATCAGTTTATTCATTCGATATTGAATAATGCTTGTAATGCTAAGGCCCCACCACCAATTCACGAAGCAGGTCCTGCGAAATTGGCAATAGAAGATGGGCATGAGCAAAGTGGGTCACATATTGCGACTCAGAATCCAATTGCACCAATATGGTCAAATGGGGTTGTTCTACCAATGTCTCCACGGAAGATTAGGTCTGGAATTCGTGATAGGAAGCTCAGGGATCGGCCTAGCCCACTTGGGCCGAATGGGAAGGCGGATAGTGCCTCTTATCAATCAACAGCTATGGAAGACAATGGTAGTAAGGTTATTATGGAAAATGGGGATTTGACTCCATGTGATTATCAGCGGCCAGTGCAGCAACCGCAAGGATTTGCTGAGCAACCTGAGAATGAAAGGGAGGTCTTGATTCAACATCCCGTCAATAGGTCAAGTGTAAAGAAGTCATTGGATATTCCAATGTCATTACATAGAAAAGATCAGATTGAAGTAGCTGTAGTTGAAGATAGGGAAGAGGTGGAGGAGGTGACGCACTTAATTTCCTCTAAAAATCCTCTCCTTGCTCCTCTTGGAATTCCATTTTGCCCAGCTAGCGTTGGTGGGGCCCGCAAAGCTTTGCCAGTGACAAGCAGTAGTAGTTATGTTAGCTATTATGACAGTGGTGGATTATCTGATACAGAGATGCTGAGAAAACGTATGGAGCAGATAGCAGCAGCACAAGGCCTTGGGGGCGTTTCTATGGAATGTGCTAATATGTTGAATAATATGTTGGATGTGTATTTGAAGCGGTTGATCAGGTCTTGCGTTGAGTTGGTGGGAGCAAGGTCTACGAATGAGCTGAAAAAGCACCCTTCCCAGAAGCAGCAGATTCAAAGCAAGCTTGTCAATGGTATGTGGCCAAGTAATCACTTACATAGGCAGAGTAGTGGCACACCTGTGGAAGTTATGCAGGAGCAGAGAACCCATTGCTCCATATCTTTACTTGATTTCAAGGTTGCGATGGAGCTAAATCCTCAGCAACTTGGAGAAGACTGGCCATTACTGCTGGAGAAAATTTGTATGCATGCATTTGAGGAATGAAACATTCACACAAACGATGATTTTTCCCTGAGCAATGGTTGGGCCAGTCTATTCTGGTTGCTTACTTTCACGTAACCTCCAGAGACACAGTTCGGCCATGTCTTGATGGGTTCACCAACCCCGCTCTTGTTCAGCAGCCAGGGCTTGACAACTGTTGTTGGACATTGTTGATGCATCCAGTTCTCTTCCTATGGCCATGATGAACCAGGGGACTCCCTTTTGGATAATGATCTGACCCTTGCAAGATGAAATTTACGATTAGAGCATCAAAATATCTGTATTCTCCTGCTGCAGAGCCTGTGCACAGCCAGGAATTCATTAAACAGCAGCCAATAAAGGGTACTATCAAATGGATTGCCCGTGTCTGGTTGCTTTGTTGTACTTTTAGCTTTTGTGTTGGCCATCTTCTGCCAGCACTACAAATCTTGAGCTTTACATGTAATTTACAGCCAATGAGAAGGAAATCCAAGAAAATTTTGCAGGGATACTGTTATGTAGCTTGGTGAAAGGTAAAATCACTTTGTGTAAGAGCTGCAGAATGCTCTGTATGTATTTTCAAAATCTAAGAATTGATTGAATTCCAATATTAATAACATATTAGCCTCCATTGAATCATCTTTGATATCTCCAGTTTGAGTATTGGAATATCCCAACTGAATGACACCTGAAATTCATCTGCTGATGCAATATTTCATCATTCATGTTCCCATGGGGATTTGTCATCTATTGTATTTGCATTACTCTGACTCATTGTTGACAATGTTCTCTGAAGTTCTCTGTCCCAATAAATATATAAATAAATAAAGGTTCGGTGAAGTCCTCAATAGTCATATATACAAATATATATGAGTCCCCTTTTTATAAGGTTCACCCTCCAAAACCCTACCTATGATCTGAATTTTGCGAAACCAACCGTTGGATTAGTTAACCTTATCATGTAGGTGGTGCATGCCAAAAATCAAGTTGATTTGAGATTGATTGCTATTCGATCCAAAACTTATATTTTTTAATCAATAACAATCACTTATTTTGGTCATTTATGGATGAAGCAACTCTTAATCTCGGATCAACTTGATTTTTAGCATGCATGACCTTCATACGAAGCAAATCTAATCCAACGGTCGACTTTGCAAAATTCAAGTCACATGTAGGGTTTTGGAGAGTAACCTAACCTAAAGTTAAGTTAGGTTAACCTCATAAGAAGGGGACTCTATATATATATAGGATGATGATCAGGTAAGCACGTGCTGATATAACTTATATCAACACCCACATTAGGGGGGTGTACCTTGTGCATTAGTGGGATATAAGGTACATTGATCCAATGCAAGGGTACAATCCCAATGCATGGTGCTGATGGTAACATAACTGTATATATATATATAAATATAATGCTTTGATCATGTGTGGGATATCCCGTTAGATCACGGCCGTTTGTGAGCGACACGCGCGTGCGCGTGAATGCGCGCATGTCACTCACGGACGGCCGTGATCAAACGAGATACTCCGGAATACCCCACACATGATCAGCCCTAATATATATATATATTTGTGTGATTTTATTACTGCAAAATCATGCAAAAGATTTTCGTGGCATAAATAATTGTGTTGAAATTTGGTGTTATTTATTTATTTCGATACTATGAAGCTGGTCATTTTAAATTCTCTTTTAGAACTCAAAAAGAAGGTTTCTTTTAATGCATAGCAAGGAACCTAGGATGATTTGGATGTGGGAGTTTGAATTTTAGGCAATCCCAAACACCAGCTGACACGACTCAACATAAGAAACTCATAGTGACACTTTAGATCTAGTAATAGTTATTTGTCATCACGAATAATTTGAAATTCTGGATACAATGAATAAAACATCATGAATAAGAATATCATGAATAAGTGGAGAAAAAATGAAGGATAAGTTCTAATGGAGAAAAGCAATAAATGATAGTCAATAAAAATGCAGTTGATGCCTTCATGGAATATTGCAATTATTCAAATTGATTTGAGACTTTTGCGATTCAGTATATTCAATTAATGTGTAAATACTAATAAATAATATATTATACGCTTAATGAAAAGTTGTGAATTATTTGGGACTTATTTGGGACCTTCTAATAGCTTTGGAGAATTTTGTAAAATAAACCCTTCTTACTACCAGAACTTTCTCAGGCCAGTAGATCTGGATTATCAATCCGCCACTCTAGACTAACAATCTAGGCAGCTAGGCCCCGTCTTGTCAGCTTCATTTTTTGTTTTGCCCTTTTTTCTTCTTTGTTTTCTCCCATTTTGTTTTAAATTTTTTTCATCCCTAATACTGTATAAAATTCCTTTAGAAGGTGTCATTAAATCTCTATCCCACTAAGGAAGTACACTGTACAGTTGAGTCATGCATATTGATTAGTTATTGTGCAGTAAACTACTTATTTTTTTCCTCTCGTATCCCAATGAGAATGTATTCAGTATGCTACTTTGGAGTGGAAGTTGGCACAATGATTTAGTGAAAGTTTTGTGGGAGGGCTCTTGCTTGATTCTATAGTTCGTTTATTATTATTTGGGCTGTTAAAGATTGTCTCCATTGGACTGACATCCTTTTCTTTAGACATCTGTGTTAAATATCTGTGATCAGTTATGCTCTTTTCATGATAATGTTAAGGTCATTTTCTGACACTAAATGCCAGTTCATTGCAGAATGCATAACTGAAAATGTAAGAGTTTGAGCAGGTTATGAGCGCAGATTGAACCATTCAGTTAGTATCAGTTTGTGTGATGATCTGAAGCAGACAAAAAGGTGAAAAAGGGACAAGATTTCTTGGTATCTGACAGAAATGGAAAATTTTCTATATTGTTGTAACCGCATCTTATACCAGCAATCTTGAACACTGTTTGGTAAGAGACCTGTGCCCCCTTTTACAGATCATGACAAAGTGAGCTACCCCCCCAAGTTTATTTACGTAGTATCCCTGAGAACAGTCTACTCATAAATGGCATCATGGAATGTGTTGGTCATAAAAACAAAGTAGTAATTTATCGTAATTTTTGTGTGGATTGGGCTGCTTTGCTGACATTTCTGAGAGAGGGTAGATCTAAGATTTGTAATTGGAAGCTCAGGGATTATCCTAGTCCACCTGGAACATATCGAAAAGAAGATTGTTCTCTCTCAGTGACCATCCATGGAAAGAAGACAGCAGACATAACCTTATCAGGGTAATTGGGGATCAGACTCTGTGGTCAAACTTGCTGTTGTTGAAGCTGGTGAGGTGGAGCCATTAAAACCCTTAATTTCTCCATAAGTCCTCTATTGGGATTTTATTTTGCTCTGCCAGCATAGGTGGAGCTGGAATTTTGCCTGTCACGAGCAGTGGTAATTTCGTAAACTGTTTTAACAGCAGTGGATTGTCTAATAGAGAAACTGAAGAAACATATGGAGCAGATTGCGGCGGCAGAGGACCTTCAAGGATTTCTATGGAATGTACTAATATATTGAATAATGTGTTTGATATTTACATGAAGCAATTGATCAGGTCTTGAGATGAGTTGGGGAATCAAGGTCTGCACATCATTTGGAAAAGCACCTTTCCCACAAACAGCAGATTCAACGCAAGATAATTAATGGCATCTGGCCGTGCAATCAATTATTAGTGATAGGCCCAGGGAAGCTACTCAGGAATGGAGAACCATTGCTGAAATTTTTTGGTTCATTTCAAGGTTGCCATGGAACTGAGACCACAGCAACTTTGACAAGGCTGGTCACTGCTACTAGAGAAAATTGTAAGCATGCAATTGAGGAATAATACTTCATCAAAAAAAACTAATACATATAAGAAAACATTGGTTTCCTCCCTAAGCTATGGTTGGGTCAATCTGTTCTGATGGGTTGAAGGGTGATACAATTGTGTTTGGCCACTGTTCATACATTTGTTTCTCTTCTTAAGGCCATGGTGAACCTGATGACTCCAATTTGGGTTCTCGCGAAGCTGTGGTTGGATCAATCTGTTTTGAGTTTGAAGGGTGTTACAACTGATTTTGGAGGCTGTTCGTGCATTTTTTTCTCTTTATGCCCACAATGAATTTGATAACTTCAATTTGGTTTCTGACTCTTATGAAATGAATTGGGCATCAAAATGTCTGAAGTTTCCTGCTGTGGAGCACATATGCAACCAGGAATTCAAACAATCACTCAAATGGTATGTTCAAACAGATGCCCCATGTCTGGTTGCCCTTTTGTACATTTAGCATATGTGTTAGCTATCATCTGCCATTACTAGAGATCTTGAGCATTTTGTGTGAATTACAGCTAATGACGAGCAATTATATGAAGTTTCTGGAGATACTGTAGTATAGCTTGGCGAATGGCATAATCACTTTGTGTGAGAGCAGCAATATGCTCTGTATGGAATATGAATTCTTAAAATCTGAGTAATGATGGAATCCCAATATTAATTATATATTAGCAACCATTGTATTATCCTTGGTGGTTGAACTTTGAATATTTCAAATAAATGAAGCCTAAAATTCCATATGTTGAATTAATACTACACAGCTCTTGTATTCACGTGGGAGTTTACCATCTATTATATTTGACAAGTTTACATATCAAACCCTATTGTAACATTTAGGATTTAGCTATGAGGTATTTGAAAATTGGTCTTGATATTTGTTATGTTCTCTCCACATTTGCTAGTTGTAAGATCCTATCAAGTAAGTTCATTTTAATGTTCGCAACGTTTTTATAGAATGTCGTGAAATTGAACCCTTCTTACTTACTTTGTATTCTTCCAGAAAAGTAAACATATCTGTCTTGAATCTGTCATTTCATAGTGATGAATAATGTCAGAATTCCTTTATTTATTTCTTTCTTTGCTTCTTTCCTTTCTATTTCCCAATATTAGAGAAATCCCAATAGGAAAAAATCACTAAAATATTATCCTAAAAGAAATATCCTGTAGGACTTAGTGCACTTATATTTTTTTTTGAAGTAAAATATGTATTAATAACAAAAAGGGACTGAGTGCACATATATCGAGTACTTATTGAACAATATGCTTCTTTTGGGTTTGAAGCTGGCAAAACAATCTGGTGCAGTGTTTGGAGTTCATTGTATTGTTTGGGCTATTGAAGATGTCTCTGTTTGGTGGGACGTTAGCGCTTCTAGATCATGAGAAAGCAATCTTTTCTTCGTATGTGAATTTCTCTGTTTGATAAGGGACATTTAGCCATTCTAGATCATGAGAAAGCAATCTTTTCTTCATATTCTGTCTTCGGTAGTCCTCAAAACGATATAGTTTCATATGGCACATGACAGTTATAACAAAAACGTTGGACAAGGCCAGTTTGTTACATCATTTTAAGAAAATATATATATATAATATAGGGTCAAGATCAACATACACAATTTTTTACGCAAATTCTTACACGAGTTTTTAGATAACCTATCTCCAATTCATATTTTGCAAAACCCATCGTTGGATTAGATAGTCTTCCCACATAGGTCATGCACTCAAAAAATCAAGTCGATCTAAGATTAAGAGCCATTTCATCCATAAATGTGAGATTTTTAGTGACTAAAAATCTCACATTTATGGATGAAGGATCGGATGGCAACAAGTCTTAGATCAACTTGATTTTTTGCGTGCATGACCTATGTGGGAAGACTATATAATCCAATGGTGGGTTTCGCAAAGTATCAATTGGAGATAGGTTATCTAAAAACTTGTGTAAGAATTTGTGTAAAAAATTGTGTATGCTGATCCTAACCCATATATATATATATATATATATATATTTTTTTTTTTTCAAGTTTCTTGTTTGAATTTTAGATATGGTGATCCTAGCAATTCTTTTCCCATTTTCTTTCACTTGCTCACATCCTTTTCTCTTTCTTATGTTTAGGTGCTGTTATCTACTCACACGAGTACACTGGTCAAGCTTTCATTGCGCTTTGTCATAGAACACAGAAAATCAGAGAATCTGTAAGATCATTTTACTAGATTTCTTCTTGTTCTAAATTTCCAATCTTGGATTCCCTGTCATTAGACGATTTAAGGCATCATTAGCCTATTCTTAAAAAAATTATAATTTGACTACTTTATTGTTCTTAGTAATTATAGAAAATTGCGAGTGGACAACATTTGCAGATCTGTTATTCATATTAAGTTCTGTTTTCAAATTTTGCCTATATGTCATTCAATAATAAGAATATATTAAGTACAAAAGGAAGAAAGGAAGACATTATCAGTTTATTACCAAGAATGATGGTTCAAATATTCATTTAGAGGCTGGTTTTCAGTCATTCCAAAGATGGAAACATTTAGCATTTTAGTAACACAACAGCAAAAATGGCATAGAATTTGGAGGAATTTTGGAAATGTAGATAAATTCTTGTAAACGTAAAGCAGAACTGATATTGTGGCGGGTATAAGCTCCAAAATTGATAAATTGAATTTATTTGCATTGACCTATGTGGCAGACAATGGTGTAGAACCAAAAGCAAAGGTGGGTTACCTGCACTAGTTGGAAACATTAAGCAGGATTTTTTTTGCATCCAAAACAAATGTGTAAATGATAAATAATAATAGAATAGTTTTAATATAAAAGTTCATCTATTTTGACACCATTTTTATTCTCGATAACTAGTAAAAATGATTAAAATTACATGACGTTTGATGAAATACATGGATCTGAAAGATTTTTCATAAGTACGTACTTATGAATGCATATAAGTTAAAACCCCTAAATTCAACAACATACATAAAACAGTGGATTTTGATCAATTCTTATGTTATTGTAAACCAAAGCCGCCCCCCCCCCCCCCCAAAAAAAAAAAAAAAAAAAAAAAAAGACTTGATGAGTTTGACTTGTTTGTTGAGGGGTTTCAATGAGTTTTAGTGAGTTTCCAATAGCTCAGTTGAGGGTGTTCCAAGTTCATCTTTCTTGAGGAAGGGATTTGTTGGTTATCCTATTTATTGTCAAATTAAATTCATTGAAATGATGATGTGCGTAGATGATGGAGAATGTTAAAAGGATGCTTTTCACCATTGTTGAATTTGAAAGAAATTGATAGAAGGGATTGTTCAACTTCTGGTTGGTTTATGGGAGTGGGAGAGATGTATGGAGATTGGAGAGTGTTAAATCTGTTTTGATTGCCTATTTAAGGTTCTAGCTGTTGCTACTGCTGGAGATATTCCACAATTGAAATGGCAATTATTTCTTGCACAAGCAGGCTGGGACAAAATTTGTGTGAAGTGGGATGGTTCAGAACACATCAGAGATGATTCTATGAGGGCTATCCATAGGGAAACTTACAAGGGTTGAAGATGATGGTAAACTAATGAAAAAGGTAGATATGGATGTATGGTCAGAAATGATTCTATGATTGAAGATGAAAAACTAATGAAGGATACAACATCAGAGATGATTCAATGATTAACTGGGTGACTACTTCTCTCATCCATCATTAAAGATGAGCAAAAATACTTAACACAACAAGAAAGGAGTCCAAGAAAGTCTGGTAATTTATAACTATACCTGAATCACTATGCAAACCCTGTCTTGGAAATCAGACTCTAGATTAGGGTTCTGTCTAGGTATTTTGGAGGTAAGGCCCTTGTCATGACTCATGACCAAACCAGACCTTGAAAGACATTCATTCTTCATTTGTTACCTGTTTCATGTGGGTTCTATCGTTTTCCAGTAATGAATACTCACACAGAGTATGTTTATTCAATACTGGTAGTACACTAGTATATTAGTTGGGCGAAATTACTCATACATCACTTGATTGACACAAAAAGAAAGACATTATAACAAGCTAATGATATTCAGGGGATGCTCATTGCTCATGTTTTGTAAAAGAATGAGAAAACACACTCCTTTACTACTGGAAAATTTCTTCAATATAACGAAATCTCACTTTACAAATAGAATTCCTCATATTTTTCAATCTCAAAATTTTGCTCTGCTCTCTCTTTTACAATGATTAAGCTGTTGACTCAAAAAAAATTCTCTCTTATTTGTGACCATGGCCCCTCTATTTATAGACGCGCCAGGTCCTCTGTTCTGGTATTTGGACCCTTGCCCAGAATATGTCATCTTCCAGATATACCGGATTCCAGTTTTTGCCAACGCAACAATTCTCAAGAACAGAAAAGAACTTGCATTTGCATCGATTCTGATGTCATATCAGAGCTCTCCAGATAATTCCCATAACAGGTTCTGATAATCAACCCAGTCCTCAAAGGCCCAACCACAGATGATGAACAAAATCACAACTCTGAAGATTTTCTGTCAAACCCATTAGAAGTGTTTGGGTTAGGTGATTTCAGACTTTCAGTGTGTCCATTTGATTGTTCCTTTAATTTGAACTTCTTTTCTTTCATATATGGAATGTTACCTTATATTGAGTTAGTAAAACCAAGAATATGTGACTCCAGATTGTGAGGCATACCATCTATTTATGAATATCAGGCTATCAGCTTGTTGCATGTGTCCTCAGCATAGGCTTGAGTTAGACATAGTCATGAAATCTCTGTCTTTGCTGCTGTTGATGTTGAACAACTTTTGCATGTTTTGTTCACATTGTTACAATATCAACATTGATGCATGATGAGCCCTTTTGAATTAATAATGTCGTTTATATTTTCTTTGAACATCAACTTATTGTTAATAAATAGTGATTTCGATAATCTGAAATTAAGTTGTTTGGGGGGGGGGGGGGGGTAGGTAATGATTAAAGTGAAAATAGACAGTAATACAAATTTTGAACTCTAGCTAATAAGTTTAGATTTGTTAGCTGATCAGGATATTATCAAATAAGAATTAGATAAATGTATATAATGATGATTCTATGAGATCATTAGATTAACCAGTTAGATCTCTCTGTAGTTGCTTTGTCTTTTACATCTTCATAATTTTAACTTTAAAGCTAACAAATAATTTCCAGTATGACTTTAAATGATGTTACAGTGGCTAGTTGTATCTAATAATAACATTCTACCAAATGGCATTATTAAACTTCAAAATATGGCCTAAATCATGCCAAAAACACTTCTTCTTTTTCCCCTTACTGAAATAAATTTTAGTAAAATATCGAATTGTATATTTTGTTTAGAAAATTAAACAACTAAAAGGCTATGTTACATGGACTTTTCAAAATGTATGAATTACTCATCTTGGACACTCGTGACATGGGTGTGGGTACTCCAGCCGGATACTTCAAAATAATAAGATCTTTAAAAAGTAGATGAATCCAACACTTGGATACACCTACACCCTACACCCGGTACTGGAGTCCATGTAACATAGCTAAAAGGAATGGTGATGTAAAACTTGGGAGAGAAGTAGAAAATAGAGAAAGAGAGGGAGAGAGAGAGAGAGAGAGAGAGAGAGAGAGCATGGTTCAAAGTCTCCTCCAAGATGGACGAGATCTTGTCAGGTTAACTCGGTCTCAGAGGGGTCAGATACGAGAAATCCCAACGATCCAAGTATATAGGAGCAAAACATTGCAATGGACGAGACAAATGAGCTCACCTGAATTTCGACAGTAGCTCAAGGGGTTGGAACTCTCAAACGACCTTCTTCAATTCTCGTCTAGAAATCTTCAAAGATCTAGAGAGAGTGTGTGAGACAGAGATAGAGAGAGAGGAGCACTTGTTTTCCTTGTGTCGGTGGGTTGGGATCAGCATTATTGTAACTTATAAAGATAAAGGTTTGATATTATAACTTATAAAATTATAATTTAGTCCCTTGTGTTTTATAATTTCCCCAAATAATCAATTATCTTTTAATACTAATTTGTTTTATTTATGAAAATGACCCAATAATTTTTGAATTTTAAAAAAAAAAAATTAATTTTTTCATTAGCCAACAATTGGGTCCGTTTAAAGAGTGATAATTTTTAATTTATATCTTATTTATATAAGTTGTCTTAAATCTTTTATTATTTCTTTTGAATATAGTAATAAATAATAAACATGCCTTCTATGTCAATAAAATAAAATAAAAATAAAAATAAAAAATTTGTATTTTTATATAATACTAACGTGCTAATGCTTGCTTTGAAGTTTTTTTACCATGTTATGCTTTCGAAGTTATTTATTTTGCTTATTTGATGGTTCCTATGTAATTGTGCTGATTCTTTATGATTTTTCTATGATTTTTTTGAATTTTTTTAATCATTGTTTCATACTTGAAGTTGTGTCTCACTCGAAACATGACGAGATGACTAAGACCGAAATGCGATGATGATCAAGACCGAGATTTTGAACAATGAGAGAGTGAGAAGAGAAGGATAGAGAGAAGAATTAGAAGTGGAAGAGGAATTGAGAGATATAGGGAGAAATTTTCTTAATCAATTCTTATTTAACTAAGTATGCTTTCAGAAATAAAAACCCATGCCTTTATATAGGCTACAACCAATAAAACCCTAAAACCAAACATGGAAAGGTACTATAAAACGGAAATAAATAAAATAAAATAAAAAGAAAGAATATAAAATGAGTAAACTAAACCCTAAAATAAGTTAACTAAATTCTACTATTGATCCCCATCATTCCCCCCCCCCCTCCAGCTGAAAAGAACTCTCTTCTAGAGATGTGCGTCGGTCTAAGAAGCACAGAATGACAAGTGACACGGTTACGACACAACATGGATACCTTGATACATGACAATTTCTAAAAAACTCAAGAGACGACACAGTGGGCATATGACCAAGGACTTAGTTATGTGATAGATTTAGGGTTTAAGTGAATAAGAAGAAGAAGAGGGAAAGAAGATAAAGGAGAAGAAATGAAGAGGGAGATATGGGTTAGAGAACAAAATCACATTAACCTCTAACCCTACCAGCCGTTATTATATTGATAGATAAGATATTAGAACAATGCTAACACTCCCCCTTGAAGCTAGAGCATAGATATAAAACATGCCTAGCTTGGAAGATAGGCGTTGAAAAGGAGCATGAGCTAAAGGCTTTGTAAGAATATCACCAAGCTGATCATCGGAGTGAACATAGGGAGTAGCAAGCTTGTGCTGTAGTGATAAATCTCGAATGAAGTGACAATTAACCTCAATATGCTTTGTTCGCTCGTGAAAAACAGGATTGTTGGCAATAAAGATAGCAGCTTAATTGTCACAATACATATCCATAGGAGTAGGAATTTTAATACTGAATCAGTAAGAAGAAATCGAACTCAAAGCATCTCAGAAGCAATATGAGCCATGGCTCAATATTCTGCTTTAGCACTAGACCGCACAACCACAGTCTGCTTTTTACTATGCCAGGTAACTAAATTACCCCCAACAAAGATACAATAACTAGAAGTAGACTGCCTATCAAAACAAGAACCTGCCTAATCAGCATCACTAAAACCAGTTACAAACCGGGTATTAGATAGTTTGTATAGCAAACCTCGACCAGGAGTACCCTTCAAATAATGGAGAGTATGACAAACTACTTCAAATGAGGGTGACGAGGAGCATGTATGAATTGACTAACCACCCCAACCGCATAAGTAATGTCAGGTCAAGTAACAGTAAGATAGATCAATTTCCCAACCAATCGGCGATAGAGACCAACATCACCAAACTCTACCTCCTTGTCACTATTGAGCATAACAGAGAAATCTATAGGGGTGTCAACTGGATGAGAACCCAAAAGACCCGTTTCAGACAGAAGATCAAGAACATACTTCCGTTGAGACAAAGATATGCCTTGAGAAGAACGAGCAACTTCAAGTCCAAGGAAATAACGAAGAGAACCAAGATCTTTAATCTAAAAGTGGTTACCCACATAACATTTCAAATCATCAATGCCTATACAATCATCCCTAGAGATGATAATATCATAAATATAGACAATGAGAACAATAGTACTAGTAGAAGAACGACGAACAAATACAGCATGCTAAGAGGTAGATCGTCAAAAACCTTATGCAAGCACAACAATACTAAAACGATCAAACCATGCGCGAGGGGACTGTTTTAGACCATATATAACACATTCTTCAATTGACACACAAGATTCTCATGACCAGCAACAACATATCCATGTGGTTGATCCATATATACTTCTTCATGGAGATCAGCATGAAGAAAAGAATGTCAAGCTGGTATAAAAGCCAAGAACGACTAACTACCACTGAGAGTAAGATGTGAACAGAGTTAAAATGAGCAATAGGAGAAAAGGTCTCCAAATAGTCGACACCATAGGTTTGAATATATCCTTTAGCTACTAAATGTGCCATAAGGCGCTTAATAGAACCATCGGGAAGGTGTTTGACAATGTGCACCCAATGATGGCCTACAGTTTGTTTCCAAGGAGGAAGTGAAGTAAGTTCCCAGGTCTGATTCTTGTGAAGAGCACTCATTTCCTCATCCATAGCTTGTTTCCAACTAGAAGAAGATAATGCATGCTTATGGAGTCTAGGGAGGATAGGAGATGAAACCATAGAGGGAGACATTAGCATCAAAGAGAGTAGGAAAGGTGGAAAAACGCTCCCCTTCATGACAAGAAATAAGGTCAGAAGAAAAACTGACCTGAAGAGGAAAAAAATGAGGTAGACTAAAAAAAGGTAATATCAGCACTTACAAAGTAGCGACGACTCTCAGGAAAATAATAAAGATATCCTTTTTTTTAGTACGGGAGTACCCAAGAAAGACACTTACGAGCCCAAGGAGACAATTTATCCTGATCGGAGTCAAGAATATGAACAAATGCTACACTGTTAGGATATATTTGTATATATTTCATATATTAAGGGTATTATAGGTATTTCTCTTATATAGGGTTTCTAGTTTCTAGTATTTATATTCCTTGTACCTTACAGATTTATGTTAATGAGAATTATAGCTTTCTCAAAAGCTTTCATGGTATTAGAGCCATAAGGACGTATTGCACAAATTAGCAGGCCTTCGTCTCTCTCTCTTCGCACGAATCAACTCTGACACCCAATTCGCAAGTTGTCTCCTCCTTCTCACCGCCAATAGCCAGTCGACTGCTCCTTCGTACTGCTAATTGCAAGTCGTCTCCTCTCTTCGCACCGCTAATCACAGGTTGTATCTACTTCGTACTGTCAATCGCAAGTCGTCTCTTCTCTTTGCACCACCAATCGCAACTTATCCCTCCTTTTGCAAGTCATATCTCCCTTCGCAAGTGTCATTTGCAGCACGCCTCTTGCTGTCGATCCCAATCACATCTTCTTCTCTCTCGAAGCTTCTGATGTCTCTATCGCACGCATCTCTTCTTTCTCTCTTTGCATCGTGAAGCACATATCCTCTTTCGCCTCTCTCTCAGTTAAGCCAATTGCACCTTCTGTTGCACCAGCCCAGAAATTGGAAGCCCTAATCGATCCTCTCCACTTAGTCGCACAAGATTGTTCTTTCGATATCTATTGATACCTGCAATCGATTCACCTCAGCATCTTCTCTCTTCTCTGTCGCAAGCCCTAGAATCATTGCATAGTCGTGAAGCACCTTCTACCCAGTTTTATCTTAGTTAGATTCACAGGATTTGCTTTATTTTGTTTACCAATCAAACTTTGTAGAACTCTCCCTTATTGCACAATGATGGCAAAAAAATATTCAGATTCTCTTCAAGCCATTAGTGTCAAGTTGATTGGTGATAATTATATCTAGTGGGCTTATGTTATGAAAAAAATTTTAATGGGGAAGAATATGTGGGGATATGTGACTGGGACTGTTATGAAGCCTATTGATGCCAAAGTTGAAAAATACGAAGAATTACTTTTTGTTTGGGAGATCAATAATGCTAAAATTATCACTTGGATTAATAATTTAGTTGAACAATCCATTGGAATGCAATTGGCTAAGTTTACTACTGTCAAGGAGATTTGGAATTATCTGTCAAAGGTGTATGTACAATCTAATTTTGCAAAGCGATATTAGTTAGAACATGACATCAGGGAGACCTCTCAAGGGGACCGAAGCATTCAGACCTTTTATGTTGTTATGACTGGTTTTTGGGATCAATTGACCTTTATCGAGCCTCAAGAACTGAGTGTGAACAATGTGTATTGTAACTACAGGGAGGAGCATCGCCTTATTCAATTTTTGATGGCTCTTCGGGATGAGTTTGAGGGTATTCAAGGCACTATACTTTATCGTAATCCTCTTCCTTCAATCGATTTTGTGGTTAATGAATTGTTGGCAGAGGAAACTCGTTTCAAATCCAAAAAGGGGTTGCTTCCTTTGCCTGCTCCATCTGTATTTGCAGTTTTTCGCAGACCTCAGATTAGCACTCAAGGTAATCAAAGACTTAAGGTTGCTTCTAATGAATGTAGTTTCTGTCATCAGAAGGGTCATTGGAAGATTTAGTGTCCCAAACTTTTGAACAAGCAGGTATCTGGTTCATCTCAGCAGACACCTAATTTTCTACAGTGGAAGCGGAATGGTCCTAAGCATACAGCAACTGTTGCACCATCCACCGATGCACACATTGATCCCTCCTTGGTTGCACTAGCAGAACAATTGTAGAAGTATCTTGGTTCTTCTCAACCCAATGCACCCTCTGTCAACTCCTCTATAGGTTTGTCATCTCCTCCTGCAGGTATATCTCGATCCACCTGGGTATTTGATTTCCGTGCCACCCACCATATGACTAATGATCCTTCATTGTTTATCTCTGCTCTTTCTTCTTTACCATCCTTGATTACTGTCATGACCGCCAATGGTACATCAATGCTTTTGGTAGGTGTTAGTTCTGTTTCCACCTCTTATCTCTCATTATCTGATGTTTATCGTATTCCTCAATTGTCATTGAATTTGATTTCTCTTAGTCAATTCTTTGACTCTGGATACATTGTTCACTTTTCTTCTATGGGTTGTTCTGTATAGGATTTTCATTCCAGACAGCTGATTGGGATAGGCCGTAAAGTGGGAAGGCTGTATGTGCTGGAGGAGTTGCATGTTCCTGCTTTGGCTGCTTCTATAGTTTATTTGTCTTCTTTTCGTTTGAGTCCTAAGTCCTCTAGTTTCTATTTGTGGCATTCTTGCCTTGGACATGTTTCTTCTTCTCGTCTTAAGTATTAGTCTCTACCGGAGCTTTAGGCAATTTGCATAGTCATGATATTTCTTATTGTAGTGGTTGTTGTTGTCCCAATTAAATAATCCTAGAGGGGGTGAATAGGGTTATAGGCCAAATTAAAAACTAATGGCAATCTTAAAAACTAATTATTGCAAGTAAAAATGAATGCAAGAATAAGCAATAATAAAGAGATTAAGAGGAAGAAATGCAAACGATGTTAACGAGTTTTAGCCTCTCGCCTACGTCCTCGCCTCAAGAGCTCGCTTGAGGATTCACTAATCCATTATCACTCTCCTTCAAGGTGGAGCAGCAAACCTTTACAATTCAAGTGTTCTTCACCAACACTTAGCCAAAAACACACTTCTCAAGTGCTTACAAAGTGAGGGTTCACACAACCCTTTGATACAAGATGTTTAGAGTTGTTTTTGTGCTCAAAGAAAGCTCTCTCAAAGAGTAGATACACAGAAAATGAAATCACACTCAGCTATTGATTGATTTTAATGAATGCTCACAAGAGAAATTAGGACTTGTAATTGATTTTCTTGTTTGTAGCTCAATGAATGCTCATAAATGAGTTTGAGGCATGTATTTATACCCAAGGAGTCCAATATAGCCGTTCTGTAGCAATAAATGCTGGGAAAGGGAGTTTGGTGGGCATTTAATGCTTCAAAAGTCCGTTATAAAACTAGCCGTAAGAGCTCTGCCCAAGGCTTTCAGCCGGCTGAAAGATCTGAAAAATCCTTTTCAGCCATTTGAAGAAGGCTGCTGAAGATTCCAGAGAGGGTGAAAGTTGGGAATCACAGAAGAGGACTTTCAGCCGTCTTAAAGTCCACTTTCAGCCATCTCAAAGTTCTTTCAGCCGGCTCTAAAGCCGTATGAAAAATCCATAGAGCTGGTTTTATCAGGTAGGTGCATTTTCAGCCTGCTGAAACAGTATTTTCAGCCTGGCTGAAACTGATTTTATTAGGTAGGTGCATTTTCAGCTTGTTGAAACAGTATATTTAGACAGTGAATTTTCACTAACTCTTGGTTCAAAGTGAATCGCATAGGCCTTTATATATATCAATTTTGCAAAGTTTTAAGTCCTTTAATCTTGTGTGAGCAAGGATTGAAATCAATCTTACAATATGTTCCTAAGTTTCTCACATATCGACTTGAAACAAAGTTTGATTCATTTTTGAATGACGAATTGATTCAATTGCTCTTGTTCATTGTTCTTGCGCTTTTGCGACTTGATCCATAATCCTTGAAGCATCTTATGGCTTTGATACCTGTCTTGATTAACCACTTGAATGCTCATTAGAACTTAAACATCTTATTATGTATTGTTATCATCAAAATCACGAGGTTAAAACCATTTAGGCCAACAGTTGTAAACTTGCTAAATTTACTGCTTTGCCTTTTAATGAAAGTACAACTACTTCTCTTGCACCTTTTGATCTTGTTCACTCTGATGTGTGGGGACCTGCTCCTATGGTCACTAAAGGTGGCTCTCGTTATTATGTCTCCTTTATTGATGATTAAGTGCAAAGGGAGGACGATCCGGATATAGGAGAGAGAAACGAGACTAATTACCTAACCCAATAGAAGGCACCCTATTAACACAATAACAAGTTGTAATGACAGCATCCCCCCAAAAATTCTTAGGAACATGCATATTAAACATCAGTGCGGGCAACATCTAGTAAAGTACGATATTCTACTCTGCTACACCATTTTGTTGGGTAGAATGAGCAGAACTAGTTTAATGAATAATACCCTATAAAGCACGGATACTTCAAAACCCCCAACGAATCTCATATTGTATTTGTATCGGATACTATTCGCTTGGGATACTTCCCTATACGTATCCGATACTCTTCGTACGTATCGGAACAGTAACACACATTACAACATCATCGGATACTTCTCGGATACACCTCGGATGCCTGGGATTCTTTCAGCATTAGTTTGTAATTATTTATTTTTTAAATAAATGGGTGTAAATTTAAAAATTCATAATACCCATATTTTGATTGAAACAATAAACTCATTTTAGTTTGCTTTCTACTCTCTCTTAGGGAAACTATTGTAGAGCGATAGAGCTAAATGGCTATTTCGTAATGTTAATGTCATCTTAGTTATTTTTCTATGAATGATGATCGTGGTTGGTGCTTATGGTTGTGTTTTTTGTATTTCTATTCTTGCATATTAATTGATTTTGTAGATGTTTAAATTTTTTTATGTTTAGTATTGATATTTTAGACCAAATAGTAATATTAATATATTTATTTGTTAACGTATCCCTGCCGTATTGTATCCTATATTTTTTAAGAATTGTCAAATTGGCGTATCCGTATCACATCCTATCAATATCCTGTATCCGTATCCGTGATTCATAGATAATACCCCTTAGCAACACAAAAAGAATGCATGGCATGCTGAGTATATTCCAAAGCATTATCTGAACGAAAAATCTTAACATGCTTATTAAATTGAACAAAAACCTTGTTATAAAATTGAAGAATAATAGTAGGCAATTCAAACCGTTTTCTCATAAAAAGTAACCAGGTTATTCGAGAATAATCATCAACAAAAATAACAAAATAATAAAATCCATTCAAAGTAGAAGTATGACAAGATCCCCAAATATCCGTATGAACCAAATTAAAAGACTCAGACTCACGACCATGAGTACTACTAGAAATAGTGCTACGATGATGTTTACCCAATTAACAAGCTTTACTCTGATAGGGTTAGAAGTTAATGTGATTTTGTTCTCTACCCCATATCTCCCTCTTCGTTTGTTCTCCTTCTCTTCTTTCCCTCTTCTTCTTCTTCTTCACTTAAACCCTAAATCTATCACACAACTTGGTATCAGAGCATAATCAAAACACACTTGGGATTAGTTTCGTTGCATACTGTCACTAGAGGACCTTGGCAGAGTGTGCTGACATTAGCCGCCATTTGATAACGTCAGCATTGGGGCGACCTCTGACGACTCCTTCTCTTGGCTCGTCCTATTTTTCTGAGAATTATGGTACCTTTTGTTTGACTATTTAAGACCATATGGTACGAATGTTCTATTTTCTTTTGATTTTCGCTAGATTCGATCCTATTTTTTGGATCTGTTTTTGTGGGTGTTTTGAGGACCTCTTGATGTAGGAAAACCTCAAAGCATGTAAAAGAGAGAAAAGAGAGAAAGAAGTAGAGAAAAAAAAGCTAGAAAAGAAGCTTGGAAGAAGCAAGAAGCAGGAACCCTAGCTAGGGTTTGTTTGGAGTCGACACCAAACGTGGGAAAACCCAATTTTAATTCATAATAAGATGATTATTAAAGAGAATATTGGAGCCTATATATGGGTCCCAATTACATCAAATAAGGAAAAACTTAACCTAGGAATTTAAAAGGCAAAAACTTAATTATTCTTAAAAATAAATTTGCCTAAAATATGCTAAAGCCTAAGTCTTCAAGTGAATAGGCCAAGTTAGACCATCCTGTTGAACTATGTGCATGCTGTCCCTATCAATTCTCCCGGTTGGAATAATCTGGAATAGGAATTGAGTATTCTGGATTAGGATAACCTAGATTGAATAGAGGATAGCTTTGTCCGAAATTGGAATGCCATAGGCCTGGATTAGCATATCCTAGGTTGGAATAATCTAATTCGAAATTAGAATAATCTTGTCTAGAATTTTGATTCACCTTGAATAGTTTATCCTTAGCTGGAATAGGTTACGGTTGTAACCAAACAATCTAAATCAGCTTTATATTCCACTTTAACCAACATTCTGAATGATTCTTCAAAACAGAAGTCTTGAAGGAGTGTTAGAAGCAGGTAGGGGGGAAAGAATCCGACGGCACGCAGTCGCCGATTGGAGGGTCTCACCAGAAAAGTCACCGGCAGGGGTCTCGCCGGAAAAGTGTCGCTAGCAGAAGAAGCTTCGTCGGAAAAAATCAAAACTGCTTCTTGAAGTTGAGATAACACACGAGGGATGGAGAACGAAGGATGACGGTGCTGGCAGGGGAGAAGAGTCACCGGAAAACTCCAACCTAGTCGGGAAATCGCTATAAAATTGCCGGAAAACTCCAACTTCTCTTCCTTTTTAGGATGGGGTCGCGAGTGGTTGCGGGCTTCACAAATGGGTATGCCGATAGTGCTTCATCAGCAGGATTTGGCGGCAGCAAGTGGGAAAACCAGATCTGGTTTGTTTGTTTGTTTGTGTTTTCTTTTTTTCTTTTTTTCTTTTGAATGGGTTAATCTGGGTTATGGGTTTGGGGGTCCGTGTACTAGGAGTTTGGGTGAGATTGGGATTTTTGGTTTGGTTTCTGAGTTGGACAAGGGTTGTGTATATGGTTTTGGGTTTTGTGTGGCAGTGGATGATGGTGGTGGTTAGGGTTGGTATATGGGTTTCGAAATGGGTGAGGGGTGAGGGGTTGACTGTGATGGTGGTGGGTGCGTGAAGGGTTTTGGTTTGTGCGTAGGGAAAGGCTATTTTTGAGTTGGTTTAGGATGATTTTTGGCTGCTGTTTTGGGGGCTGGTTTTGGAGGATTATTTTGGTGCTTCCAGATTGGTTGTGGATGAATTTTTGGTCGAACCTGTGGGGGTTAGGGACTGGGTTAGTGCAGGATGTGGAATTTGGCACAGAGTGACGGCAGTGGAGGTTGTTTCTGCCATGGTGAAAGGTGGCTGTGTATTGTGGGTTTGACAGTGAGGGTGTTGTGGCCCTGGCTTGACTGCACTGAAGGGAATCAGTGATGAAGTGCGAGACCGAAGTTTGCTCTGATACCAAACTGATGTAGGACAACCTCAAAGCATGTAAAAGAGAGAAAAGAGAGAAAGAAGTAGAGAAGAAAAAGCTAGAAAAGAAGCTTAGAAGAAGCAAGAAGTAGGAACCCTAGCTAGGGTTTGTTTGGAGTCGACACCAAACGTGGGAAAACCCAATTTTAATTCATAATAAGATGATTATTAAAGAGAATATTGGAGACTATATGTAGGTCCCAATTACATCAAATAAGGAAAAACCTAACCTAGGAATTTAAAAGGCAAAAACTTAATTATTCTTAAAAATAAATTTGCCTAAAATATGCTAAAGCTTAGGTCTTCAAGTGAATAGGCCAAGTTAGACCATCCTGTTGAACTATGTGCATGCTGTCCCCATCACCTCTTGTTAGCTAGAATGGGTCCTATGGGTGCTGACTAGACCCTAGGAGGAGTGTTTGCCTTCAGTTCTTCCATTGCTTAAGTATTGAAGTTTATAAGTGGTTGAATGGTTTTTTGGGGCTTCGGCACTATGAAGAACGACATGGCTGACTTCCTTCCTTGTCTTGGATTGTTTCCTCTATTTTTCTGGTATTTGTGAGATTTTTTGGTTGCTAGTTTGTGGTTTTCTCAAGGTCAACAGTGGCTGGGTTGGTTTTTTGGCCTTTTGAATAGACAATGGCTGATTTGTGGTTTATGGTTGCTGGTTTGTGAGATTAGTGGCTGATTTGTGTTGTCTTTTGAGTTGTTTTTTTTTTGTAAGTTGGCTTGTTAATTGGTAATTTGGTGTAGTATCTTGTTAGAGATGGCTAAAGAGAAGTCTACAACTAAGGTTGTGGAAAAACTCCCACCACTTGGGCATATGCAATTCAAGTTTACTTGCGAAGTAAGTGTCGATTGAAATACATAACAGATAATCCACCTAATTCCTAACCTGTGAAGATCGGATACGTGAAGATTCGGCTGTTATAGGCTGGTTATGGCACAATATGAAACCCCGTAGTGCTACTACCCTTGAGTTTTGTGAATCCTCCAAGAAGATTTGGGATTCTATTTAAGATTCTTTCCCAAAAGAGTAATGTCTCCCGTGTTTATGAGATTTATGAATAGATTTTTTCTACTAAGTAATCTGGGAAATCATTAGCAGCGTATTATAGTGCTCTTAAGAGTTTGTAGGATCAATTGTTGCAGTATAAGCCTCTTATGACTGATTTGGAGCAACAGAAACGTTACTGGGAGGAGTTTATGATAGCTTCTCTATTGTATGGTCTAGATTGTTATCTTTATGAATTTAATGATCAGATTCTTGCGAGTGAGACCTTACCTACAGCTGCCAATGCTTATTCTCGCTTGTTATGCTCTTCACTAGGGAATAATTATTCTACTTTGCCTGGCCCTTCTCCTTCATCTTTGGATTCTATGGCCTTGATTTCTAATAGTGGTGGCCGTAGTGGTTTTCGTGGTGGTGGTTTTTCGTGAAGGTTGTGGAGGTTGTAGTATTCGTGGTGGACCATGTAGAGGTGGTCGTTTTAGTGGACATGGTGACCAAAAATGTGATTATTATGGGGGTACTAATTATACTAAACCGTATTGTTACCAGAAATACGGTAAGCTGAGTTATATGAATCAGGTTAGTGATGGTCCTGCGTCGTCTCCCTTAAAGACAATTCTTGGTCATGGATTCCCATCTACCTCTGGTTCTCATGATGCACTTGGAACTCAGCTTGGCGAGTATCTTGTTCAGCATTTGCGCATTGCTTTTTCTTCTGCACAACCATCTTCTTCTACAGTTACCTTTCTTGCATGTGTAGCCTCATCTCCTATTCCTTGGGTCATTGATTCTGGTGCTGACAACAATATCTCTAGTTTATCCTCTTGTTTTTCTGACTTGACTCTTGTTGATTATAATATTGTGTTAGTTGATGGTTCTTTTCGGCTTATTCACAGTAAAGGTGTTCTTCATCCCACTTCATCTTTATCTTTACCTTCAAATCTTTATGTTCCTACTTTTCCCTTTAATTTTCTTTCTATTAGTCAGTTAACAAAGGCCTTGCAATGTGAAATTATTTTTACTCCTACCTCTTGTATTTTTCAGGATCCAAAGACCAAAGAGAAGATTGGTTCGAGGCATTAGAAGAACGGCTTATACTTTTTGGATTTCGGTGGTTCCTTATCCCTTTGTTCATCTGTTTTGACTGCTACAGTTTCGCCTCTCCAGTGGCATTTTCGCTTAGGTTATCCATCATTGGCTCGATTGAAGCAAGCTATTCCTTCTTTGAGTTTTGTTTTTTATTTAGAAGAAAACCCTAGAAGATTAGAAAGAAAAAACCCTAGAATACAATAGAGAATGTAGAACAAAAGATTGAGAGAGGAGTTTTACCTGGTACAAGCCGCTCAAGCACTGACCGGTGAAAATTCCAAGCTGTTGGAGATATGGGAGAGAAGATGGTTTCCTCAAAGCTTCCAACCTTTCAGCCAAAGATGAGAAATTTGCAACATTAAAAAACAAATAAAAGAAGAGTATTGTGACCTATTAAGGACATGGACTTAAAAATCGCGATATATCGACGATATATTGCCATATCAGAGGGTAGCGATACGATATTCTCATGCGAAATTGAAAGATATGCAAAAAAACAAAATATCAAGAGATATCGTTGATATATCACGATATATCGACGATATCTCGATAACTTTAAATATCGACAGAATTCCATTACTTATCGTGAGAATATCGACGATATATCGTCAATTTCGACCCTTTGCTATATATCGTTTCACTGATTGAAAGACTGGGTGATTAGCCTTTGTTTTTTTGGCTGTTTGCTGCTCCTTTTCAGTTTTTTGTCTAGAATGAATGTGCTCCACTACTTTAAGGGGGGTGACTAGCCTTTCAGCCTTTCACAGTTTCACACTTTCACGTGAAAGTGTGATTATTGTGTGAAACACATTGGCTTCCAACCTTTCATCTATTATTAGTCCCTTCACCCTTGAAAGTGCTCGGCTCCCCTTCAGTCCTTCCAGTATAAAAAACCAAACACAGCCTCCTTCCAGTTCCAGTATAAGCATCCCTATATATTATTCTTTTTTTGCTGCCTTGAGAAACCAAACCCTAGTTAGTTTAAACTTCAGTATAACTTGCAAGTTGCAACTAGTTAAAGATCAAAAGAAGCTGAGAAGAAAGCAAGTAGCAGCAGACAGCAGTGCATTAGTTGAAGACTTGAAGCCTTAAAGGTTATAAACTTAAAAGTTATAAGCATATTTCTCATATTTTTTGCCTCACACAAAATTTTCACACTTATATAAAAGGAAGAGATCTATAATTTTGATTATTATTACGTATTATCAATTTTTTTTTTTTTTTGTTAACTAATAAAATTTTGTATAGTGTTATCTCTGTGTATTTGGTAGTTAGATTTTGATATATTTTTCATTCTTTTCTTTTTCTTTTTAATGAATTCATGAACGGTGACTTTTGTCTTTATCTATTTTTAGAACGGTCAAATTTATGCACACTTTATGTAGTTTAGACGTCCAATTACATTATTTTTTTTTATTATATGTTTTCTATGTCCAATATCTGACTAAAATAGACACAAAAATATATCCTGTTCATATTTGAATTTGATATATTCTTAGCATAATAGATTTCGATATATGTACATTTGATATGTTGAAAAACCTACTTTTGATTTTTGAAAGTAGAAATCCTCCTATTTTGCTGCTGTGTAAAATTTATTCGAAATATACAGTTGTCAAGTCAAATAAAATATTTATAAAGTAACATTCAAAAATTATTTATAAAGGGGAAAAAAAAAAGGAAAAATATATTAGAAATTTAGAAATTTTTTGATTTTGATAATAAATGCATATAAAAGCACATACTAGTTAAATCAATAAACTCTCACAAATCACAATATATTGTTGTAAATTTTAGTGATGTTTAATTGTTTATGAAAAGTAATATTTATATTAGAAATTTGCTGATTTTAACAATAAATGCATAAAAGCACATAATAGTTAAATCAAGGTCAATTGTCAATTGTCAAAATTATTTATTCATTTCAAACTAACATAGTAACCTCCAACGTAAAGTCCTACAAAAATTTAGGAAAGATAACGAAATAAATAAAGGGGAAAAAAGAAATGAAAAATATATTAGAAATTTTCTGATTTTATATATTAGAAAAATATATTATTATGTAAATTACATATTTCTTTCAATTATACACAATCACATATGCATATTTAAATTCATATATCCAGTAAGGAAGTAGATAATAAATTAGTAATATTATTATATGTTTATATGTTCTACACGTGTACAAATTATATTTGTATAGTTGTATATTATCACGAAATTTGCAGTTGTATTCTTTTAGCAAAAGATAGCAGGAGCGAAGTGCTGATCTATATGGGAACATGGGAGTCGTATAAAGGGTACAGTACGTGGTATCCAATGTAGGTATTATCAAAAGACATGGAAGAGTGGTGGGGTGACGCGGTTTAAGTACCATTTATTAGGGTCAGATCCAAAAAATAATATAGCACCTTGCAACAATGTGCCTCCAGAGGTAAAAGATGAGATGCGTCAACTTTTGATGGGGAAAGTCACAGCAAAGACAAAGAGATATTCAAATGTTAGACAAATGTTAAGGAGTGGTATATTGGAATCCCAATCAGATGATGCTGATGAAGATGATTATGAGGACATCCTGACGTACCCAGCAAATTTGGATACGCAAGAAAGAAGGAATTATAAGAAAGCCTACCATGCTTCAAAGGCTAGTGATTGGGAGGAAGAGCAAAGGAGACAATTCAAATCACAAGCTTGTTTTGGAAGTTCTGGTGCTGGTGGAAGTAAAAACAAAGGACCAATGCCTCCACTTAAATGTAGTCAAAGTGTTCGGGTGCCAGACACTCATACCCCCCCTTCTTCCTTCTTTGTATAAATCATCACAATCAAAGCGAAAGACTATTAAGGATGCTTTTAGTAAAGGCAAAATAAAAGAGGGCTTAGGTAGTATTAGTTGCAAAATTCTTTATACATGAGAATGTCCCGCCTGAGAAGGCCGCCTCCCATCACTTCAAAAATATGATTGCTGGAGCTCAGTCTTCTGGAGCAGGCGTTAATCCTCCTTCCTGTATGAGATTAGAACTAAATATCTTGATATGGAAGGTAATTACTAATTTAATTCAAAATATTAGTATTTATTCATTATTAGGTTTTTTTTATGACCTTTTAATTTGTTTATATGATTTTCCTTAAATTCCATTTCATCTCACAAGTGGAAGACATGAATAAATACGCTGCATAGATAAAGCCAATGTGGAAGACATATGGCTGCACCATTATGTGTGATGGATGGACAGGTCCAACAAAATTGTCCATCAACTTTATGGTATATTGTAAAGGGAAGACAGTTTTCTTGAAGTCGGTGGATGCTTTGGATAGAATCAAGGACCATACATATATTTATACTTTTATGAGAAATGTCGTGCAATCAATTGGTAGTAAAAATGTTATCCAGATAGTGACTGATAATGGCAGTAATTATAAGAAAGTGGGGCAGCCATTAATGGAAAAGTATAATTTATACTGGACACCCTGTGCTGCTCATTGCATTGACCTCATATTTGAGAGGATTGCTGATAAAAAAGGTGTTAAAGAGGTGATCACTGAAGGGAGGATGATCACAAATTTTATATACAACCACAATTGGTTGTTGGCACAGATGAGAGCATTTTGTGGAGGAGATATTGTGCGACCGAGTGCCACTCGGTTTGCTACAAATTATATTGCACTCGACAGCCTATTAAAGAAAAAGGTAGGCTTGAAAACCTTGTTTACCTCTGATGAATGGACTAAACATCCACTGAGTAGAACGCAAATAGGCCGTCAAGTTGAATCACTTATTCTAAACCATACTTTTTGGGCTAGGGTTACAAAAGTATATGGTATTTATGAGCTTCTTTATCGACTGTTGCGCATTGTTGATAGTGTAGTATACCCGACCTTGTGTGTAGTATATCAAGCATTCCAAGCAATAAAAGAGGCCCTCCAATCATCTAATCGGAATGTGGCATGGGTCTTAAAAGCTATAAAAGAGCGCTGGGACAAATCAATTCATCATCCTTTATTGTCGGCAGGTATAATTTATACATTATAAATTTCTAAGTTAAATTCCTATGTCTAAAATTATAGATAATAATTTTTATATCTTATTTGTTATTTTTTATTTGTTAGTTTATTACACACTTGCACCACACAAAGTGAAACTAATTAAATTGTATATTTGTGTTTGATATGAATGCTAGCATACTACCTAAACCCAAAGTATCAATACAAGAATAACATTAGTCACAACTAAGAGTTGACTAATGCAGTGCTTGAGGTCTTCCAAAAGTTGGAACTAAATTCCGACAGGGGTGGAGAGATTAAAAATGAGGTAACACAACAACAATAACTATCAAAGTTTATATTTTAATATTCATTATATTTAATCACTGATGAAAATGTTGCACTTGTAGATTGTAATGTTTCGAGAAGCGAGGGGTAGATTTAGAGAGAAACTTGCAATTGCATCAAGAGAAAGCATGACAGTTGGTGCGTATAGAACTATATAGACTACCAACAAATTTGTTAACTTATAAATTTTAAAGTTGTCAATATAAAATTAATAGTTTAATTTTATTATGGGCAGCCGATTGGTGGGATATGTATGGGGTTTCTGCTCCGACATTGAGGGAATTGGCAATAAAGATATTGTCACAAACATACTCCTCTTCAGCTTGTGAAAGGAAGGAATTGGAGCACGTTTTTCTTAATACATACAAAGCAGCGTAATCGACTAGCGTACGAAAGGCTCGAAAAGTTAGTCTTTTGTTATTACGACATGAGGTTGAGGGTCAGAGATATGGAAATTGAGATGGACAATGCAGTAGAGTTAGAGCCCCTAAATCTGCTTGATATATCAGTCAAACTAGGAGAGGAGAATGAAAATCCTCTTTACGAGTGGATTAGGCCCTTACATATGGATGGGCCAGATGGTGAACCTGATCCAAAGATGGCAGAAGAAGCTCAAAACCTCGGGATTGACGTCGACAGAGTTATAGCTGAGGAGGTTTTATTAAGCGAGGATGCAATGAGAACAGACTCGGTGCATTCTAAGTCTTCTAACTCTTTTGACACCGATACTGGAGGTGGGGATAGTGATGGAAATGATGATGGGGACAATAATGGAAGAGGGGGTGGAAATTATAGAGCTGGAGATAGTCCGAGGCCATTATTGAGTCCTTTTACTTGTGAAGCGGATTTCACACATGTGACACAGGATGAGGACCATGGCTCTAGGAGAGTAGGGCCAGATATTGGGACAATAGGCAAACATTATTCGAGGAAAAAATGGGGGCAAAACACAAGCAGCTAATAAGATGTAGATTCCCTTTCCTCGAACTTTAAGTCTATGAGTATAGGATCATAACAAAGTCATTTTGGGTATAGAACAAACTTGAGCCAAGATACCTATCCCCAGCAACAAGTCCAACCTGTGCCATATCAGTCATACAACCCATATGGGATGGGCCATTATAACACTGATCCCTCAGGCGCATATATCTATGGACAACAATATTCATATCAACAACCAATTGATTATATGCCCAATCCATACTTAATGTATCCATCAGTCCCACCACATACAAATGAAGGAGCTCCTAAGACTAAACAACCAGATTTGCCGCCACTGGAATCCTACGGCATTGTTGTGCTGATGAATATGACCACCATATACAAAATTACCTACTCAATTATGCTAATTATATGAAATGGCCAACCTATTGTCGTAATATTACCAATATAGATAGGCAGAATAGGGATAGAAATGATGACTTTGAACCACCAAGAAACTCCATGTGGTATTAAACTACTAATGTAAGTATATGAGTATGTAAGTATGTAAGTGTTTATTGTGTAAATGATAAATATTTACAAATTTTACTCTCATATAACATTTGGATGTTATATTTGCATGAATTTCTATTATTCATTTTCTTATCGTATAACATTATTTATACCCTAGACAATACATATTTGTGTTTGTCACACCCCATTTTTGTACCACCTTACTAGGGCTCATCATTTCATGCATGCTTTTGTCTTGTTTTTAAGTCTAGTCACTTGCATTAGTTTTTTAGAGTCACAAGGACAATGGATATGAATTTTGGTTCAATTTGGAGTTGATCTTAAGGGATAATAAGAGCTTTTGTGACTTGAGGGGCATAATAGTCTTTTAGATCACAAAATTTTCATTTGACCTTGAAATGATGTCCAAATTGTCAATTGGAGTTCATATTGATGCATATGAAGTATTTCTAGGTTCAATTTGATGAATCAATGGCTCAGGATTAAAATGGCTCGATGTAGTTCAAGTTGGTCGATTGACCCTCCTTTGGGTTAGCTTAAATTGACTCACAATTACCAACCAAATCTTTTCAAATTGACTTTAATTAGTCATCATTTTATCCCTAAAAGTGTTTTAGAAAGTTTAATTTTGGTTTGGAAAACATTTGGTTTGATCCTATGTGCATTCCTATGCTTTGTAAAGGTAGAGCATAGCGGTTAACCGCCTTTGTCAAACCTAACCATGCCCCCATGGTTAGTGGTTTTCACCCTAAAATGTTCAAAAATGAATCTCATCGAAACACGGTCGTTTTGGCTTTTGTTTCATCAAAATTGGAGTTAATTTGACCCCTGAAACACTTCTAGAAGGAGAAGTAGTCCAAAAAAAGCAAAAAACTGAAGTGGGCTCGGGTGACCATCCAGCCCTGGGCGGCTAGCTGCCTGGCCCAGGTGGCTAGCCGCCGAGGCCCTGGTGGTCACCCGAGGCCACCTTCCTATTTTCCCTCTACTTTGATGCTGAAGCGGACTCTTACCTATTTTGACGTACTTGAGCTCTTTTGGACATGTTTCCTTCTAGTTTTTGGTAACTTTTGAGTTACTTAAGCACCAAGGGAGTCTCTAATAGCCCTTGGATTAATTTCTAGGGTTCTAATCCCAACCATTGATTTATCCTAATGAAACTCTATATACCCCCTTAAGCTCCAACAAAAGGGGAGGCAATTTAGAGGTTCCTAGAGGTTGTTCTATGCATTAAACCTGAGTGTGTGAGAGAGAATAAGAGAGAGAGAGTTGAAAGAGAGCTGGAGTTCTTGTTGTAGTTTTGAAGAACATTGATTCAAATCATTCATAAGAGCAAGAGAGAGTCTCTACAGCAGCAAGGAAGCTCTTCCTAAGGTAACCTTCTTCCTTATTAGTGTTAAATCAGGTTTTCTTATAGAATAGGCTTATTGCATGTTAAAGGTAGCTTTTTTATTATGTGTTATCACTTTAGTTAGTTAATATACATGATTTAAATGTTGTTCATGTTGATTATAACATGCTTTAGGGCTGTTCTATAGGTTTTTAAGCATGATTGTGAGTTTAGGGTTTCCATTGTCCTTGTTTTAGAATAGTGTCATTGCATGTTAAAGTTAGGATTTTTATCATGTTTTATGGCTTTAGTTAGTTAATATGCATGATTTGAGTTCTATTTATCATGATTTTAGCATGTTTAGAGGTTGTCTTATATGTTTTTAAGCATGTTTGTGAGTTTAGGGTTCTTATTGTCCTTGTTTTAGGATAGTTTCATATAGCATGTTAAAGTAGGGTTTTTTATTGGTTTTCCTTCATAGTTCCTGTATATGTATTGCATATAGAATAACTATGATATGTTTTGCATGCATGTTAGTGGATTCTAGGATTTTTATGCATGATATGGTACTAGGATTGCATTAGGGCTTATTATTGTTCGCTGTTTTTGTTGTTAGCATGATTAGTGGATCAATTTAGGCCATAATACTATTCTGTCCAGATTTGCATGTTGTTGTGTTTGCATGGTTTTGAGCATGTGTAAGGGTACGAATAGGTGTGATAATTGTCCTATGGCAAATAGGGCTGTTATTGCTTGAAATTGCTAATGCTTGGAGCTATTGCGCTTAGGTAGGTGGGTATGAAGGTGCCCCAATTCACCTTTCCTTTCTTATCCTTTCTCTTCTTCCTCTGTAGGGTTAATTTTTAATATGAGTTTATGGTAACTATCAAGGGTTTCCTTCATAAATAAAATTCTGGTTTTTTTTATCAAAGTTCCCATCTTGTGGAAGTTTTCTTAAATTCAAACTTGGTTTATTTAATTCTTTTTTCAAATAAGGAAACCTAGGGTTTTTACCATAGGTTTGTATTAGGATTTAACCCTAATTCTAATTGAACTACGTGGACTTTGATCCATGTATTTCGTTGCATGATACGTAGGCGCTCGTTTTGAGGCTCAAGTCTATTCTAGGATCCAAGTATCCTAGGTTTTTATATTTTATTTTCTTTTTTCTGTTTTATTTTGCTTATTATGCATGGATGGATGAATGAAATATATGATATGCATGCTGTTTTGTGATGATATATGTTGATTTGTGTGTTGAAAAGATCTTAATTTAGCCCAAATGGACTGAGAGACCGAAAGGGTGACATAGGTGCCTATAGGCTTTGCCTAGAACCTTCCCATGTCATAACTTAGCCTTCCGAATCCCCGATTTCTTTGGTTTCCAAAAGACTTGTTTTTGCCTTTCCTTTTTAAAAATGGAGTCATTCAAATTGTTTTCTTAAAATAAACTGTTTTTAGGGTTTTTCTTGTTTCCTTTAAAAAATAAGGTGGCGACTCCTTTTCCTTTTCAAACTTATCTTTTTTCAATCCTTGTGGGCCAATTTCCGAGGTTCACAGTGTTATACACATTTAAATTTCAATTTTTTGATGTTAGATTGTGTATTAGTGTCTAAATCATTGTTTCCCAGAGTTTCAATAAAAAATTCTGCGTTTAACACATAATATCCACCATATCTTTAAAACGATATCGATATTGTCGATATATCCAACGATATATCCGATATATCCACATTTTTGGACCCTCGATATATCCAACGATATCGATATTAAAGACCTTGATTAAGGATACATCATGCATTTATTTTCATCATGTTAAATGGGATCGACATTTGTGGTATTTGGAAATGTTCATTAAACCAAGTTTTGGGCTTCCCGGTCACATTTACGGAGAAGCAGGGATCTCCCTACTTTGGCCCAAACGTACTTCTGTCCCAATAAGCTCTTTTCGTTTTTTATCCAAACACGTCAAAAAGCCGGTTCTGTAGTCAAAAAGCGCATTTGGACTGCCTAGAAGCGTTCCCAAACATACGCTATATAGAAGAATTGCAGCAAGTTGCATATAGGTACTACTGTACAACATGTGAAGCTATTACTTGCAAGATTTAAAAACTAAAACAAACAAAAAGTACTGACAGATATGTTAATATATATCCTCGATATTTTCGATATATCATCGATAGCATCAATATATCCTCGATAAATCTCGATATATCAATGGTACTATGTGGTAAAGTATATTATGGATATATTGAGAAATTATCCATAATATCAAAAATATCTACAATATCGTAAAGATAAATTACGAAAAAGATATGTTACTTAGATATTGTATCGAGGGGTACAGATACACGGATATATCGAAGAATTCCACAAAAGAAAAAAAAAAAAACGAGTGCAAGGAGTGTTCTTTTGAGAAGCCACACTAATGTAGAGAAAAAGAATGCTTTTACCTTCTTTTTCTTTTATTTTTTCAAAGGAAAGTATCGAATATTTAACTAAGCATTTATTTTTTCAGAACTCGTTTACATATTCAAGCTATGTTGCATGATATAGGTAAAATTAGTTCAGGGCATATGCAAAATTCAGTATCTAATCTATCTATTCTACTACTTCGATAGTCCGTTGTCTTCTAAATCCTTCTTATGTTCCCCCTTGGAACTTAAAGACCATATGGTTAAATTACAAGTTTTATCTTTAGTCTATGCAGTTTTGCTGAAGTCATATTTTTCGAGAAGGAAACACTGTCGCTAATAAGTGTGCTAATATAGGCGTACTATCTCCTGGCATGCAGTGGCAATGGATTCCTCTCAAGGATCTTCATTCTTTTATTTGTCATGATATGTATGGTCTACCTTTTTATAGTTTTAGGCTATGACTTTGTGGGGTGGGTTTTGTTTGGTAATTGGTTTTGGCCAACTTAGTGTTTTTTTTTTTCCCTTTTTCTGTATTCATTTTTCATTCTATTAATAATATTTGAGAGTTTAAGCACATGGCATTGGGGTCCTAGTGTGCCATCCTAGTTGGGATGCTACGTTTTTCCCTATGATGCTTTAAGCTCTCCCATTTCAAAAAAAAAAAAAAAAAAAAAAAAAAAAAAAAAAAAAAAAAACGAAAAAACACTAAGCATTAATCGAATATGATTTAATGGGAATTCTATTATTATTAGAAGATTTTTTACATCTTAGTTGAAGTTCAAAAAAAGTTAGTTAGAGGAGGGGATGTGATGGCCTTGCCTTCCCCCTCTATCACAAGTTTCTGTCTCACTTAGAATCGAGATTCTTTCGTGTTGAGGTTCCTACAAGATTCAAATTTGGGAGTGCTGAATCATGGTTCTGAAGCGGGAGTGGCACCTTTAGTAAAAGGTTCCTGCCTCTAAGGTTTAGGATATTTCTCAAGGTACACACGAACCATGACATAATCTCCTTCATTGAATTCTTGTTTCCTATGGTGGACAACAGCAGCAAATTTACAATTTCATTACTTAAGGCAATTTTACGACATATCTACATGAAGATTGGGGATATGCTGGGCAAATGAATCAACAGAGACTGGAAGGTGACAATTCGGAGGTAAAAGCACAAGGTCAATGCCTCAATGGGCTAGTGAGGAGAAAATCCATGAGAAATCTAAAATGGGTTCACACCAAACCTAGGGACTGAATCAATGGCATGCAAGATCTCTCTCATAAGCGGAAACTCACTAGGCACCTCATGGGCTACAAAAGCCAATACTAGACCATAATCCGTCGCAGCTTCTCTTCCTTCTCAAACTCCTTGTGGGAGAGGATGTGAAGGTGTTTCTTGCTTGGTGGTTGGGAGGAATTTTAAGGCTTAGGATTCCTATTATTGTGTGAAGGTTTGGCAAGTTTCAACGTGAGAGATTTCTCTCTATGGTTGAAGATATAATCATTCTCCCTCCCATAATTAGTTACATCCTACTCATAGAGCCAAAGGCGACCAAGTAGGACATGAGCCACATCCATGGGCAACACATCACACCAAATTTGATCGAAATAATCACCCATATGGATGGGGGTTAAACAATTCTTAGAGATGGGTAAGGACGTCTTTTCTATCCAAGCTACCCTATGTGGGCAAGGACGGAGGCATATGGAGGCCAGGGTGGGTAGGTGCCACCTAACAATTTAATCAGGTTTCAATTAGGGCTTCGATGAGTGATGGTTAGGGCTTCGATCAAGGTTTTGATTTAGGTTTTCAATTAAATATGGCAATTAGGGATTCTAGCTTCACCACGACTTGTCGACTTGCCTAACATGTAATCTCTCTCTCTCTCTCTCTCTCTCTCTCTATATATATATATATATATATATATATAGATATATAGATATAAATAGAGAGAGAGAGAGAGAGAGAGAGAGAATAATTTGTAAGGGAGTGGAGAAATCAGTGGAAGTTGGGGAAGTTTTGGGGGTGAATTTTGGGGATAGCAAGGAAGATTGGGTCAAGCAGATGCGAGTCTTTGAAGAAAAAGAGTAGGATAAGCTTGATGAGAAGGCTGTAGAGAAGTAAAAGATTCTAGGGGTGGTGTTTGGGTTTTAGGGTTAGTGAGTTTTATAGTTGAGTTTAATGTCTTGGGTTGGGTGGGAATTTGTGTATGCTGTTGAGTTAAGGGCTATGAAATTTTGTAAGGAATTGATGTAGAAAACTACGCAACAGAATACATTGAATAAGAAAATTTTTCAGTTCAATTCCTTAAAGCCCTGAATCTGATTGTGGTTCATTACAAAAACTCAAATCCTAATTACATGAAGAGGGTTGTTAGAAATATTCCACATCCCACATCGATTAAATATTGAGTTAAACATGTCTTCATATACCTGTTTGGCCCTTCACTAATAAGCTTAGGCTTTTAGGTTGGAAACTTAACATGGTATCAAAGCATGTTGTTTTGGGGCCTATTTAGCCCGTCTTTATTGTCCACATGACAGGCCATTTGAATCTTGTTATGCCCGCACGTGAGGGGGAGTGTTAGAAATATTCCACATCCCACATCAATTAAATATTAAGTTAAACATGTCTTTATATACCTGTTTGGGCCCTCCACTTATAAGCTTGGGTTTTTAGGTTGGAAACTTAACAAGGGTGATGACTTACATGAGGTCCTCAAGTTGATGATTGTTGATCAGCACAAGTGTCCTGCCTCCACGGAATCCACAACAAGCAAAAGCCTTCAAGTATTCTTGTAGAGGCTCTTTAAGGTTGCTAGAAGGAGAAGACAAGAGAGAGAAAAAGGGGGAAATATAGGGCTAGCTAAGGGGGGTGTGTTATGAGTGTTATGTGTGCAATACACATGCTAGTGTGTATATATATGCCCACACAAGGAGGGTTGGCCAAGGGGAGGATTTCCTATTCCTTGTTGAATTTTTGCAATTTTCACAATTGCATAATAACCCTTCCAACTTACATCCTATGCAAGTATGGCCTAATCTAATAATCCTTGATACACTCGTGCTCTTTATCTCAGAAATTAAAGTCCGACTTTGCTTATGGGTGTGTGACCCATTGGGGTCACATTATTTAGTAGTAGGTAGTGGCACACTGGCATTACAAGTACCCAATGAAACACTTTCCATTAAAAGTCTATTTGGAACTCCTTCCAATTCCCTAATCGATGATAACTTACTTATATCAATTAGAGCTTCTACTAATCCTGAGTGACATCTAGCAATAGCTCATGGTGTAGTCTTAAATGAACTGAGGATAAATCAAAGAACCCTTCAATTACAGTTGTGGTACAATTACATCCCTCCATCCAAACAATGTCTCCAACTAAACTAATAGGACATGGAAGTTTGTTAAGTCCTTAGTTCAATACTTTTATGAACATTTCCAAATATCAACTTAAGTAGATATACTATGAAAACTCCTTTCTATAGTCATCTTGCTATAGTCATAAACTTATATGGGTTATAGTTGTGAATGTCAATTGAGGCATTCTCTTCCTTTTACTGAGAATGATAGATTCTTTGTTCATCACTCACATGCCTCTATACGTAAAACAATAGAGCCAATGAATACCTTTGTAAGTTTCCTATGAGATATACAATTAGTGCTATTAAACTTCTAAAGCTCCATGTACAAGATAACCATGGTGGTCTAAGTATTACTTGTATCACTATAACTATGAGATATGAGATACTGATAGATAGGCTAGTAAATCTTCATTCAATATACTTAGGTTAAGATGATTACATTCAATGTACTTGTTCTTCTAACAGGCACCCACATGTTTTGTCGTTGTGTCTTCAAACAAATAGCTTGAGACTAGCTATCCTTCTAAAAATCCAACACAACATGTGCTAGTTCCAGGGACTTTAAAATCATCGACACGGGTGATATATTAACGATATATCGCCGTATCGACCCCCATCAATACGATATCTCTTAGCGATTTGGTTTTAGCAGGTTATCGGTGGATATATCGCTGTATTGATGAGATATTGAGAATCTCGACAATATCATGATAGATCGCGACTTTTTCCATTTTTTTCCATTTACTGTCGAGATTTGGGAGAAATTTCGTTGATATTTCGATATCTTCAATCTATAATCTTATTGGTACAAATTTTAAACTATTTTTTAAGAAATTTTTAAGAAAGAAGAAGAAGAAGAAGAGTTGGTTCATTCCGTCACCAGCATCCTTGCCGCCATCACAAAAAAAAGGAGAATAAGAAGAAGAAGAAGAAGAAGAAGACACCTAACTAACTTAGTACGTGTGTTGTTGTTAGCCTCACTGTCGTCATCATCTTTGCCATTGTCCTCATCATTAAGCCTCTACGCTGTTGTCCTCATCGTCGAGCCTCCATGACAGCAAGAAGAAACCCTCATCTCTTTTGAGGGTCTCGAGCCCTCTTCAGTTGCGAGACTGACGGTGATGCTTTTACTTTATATTATATATTATATATTATTTTTATTTTTATTTTTATTTTTATTCTAACACTTTTTAAAAAAAGATACTCCCTAATATAAATGCTAGCTGTTGGCTGATGGCTGATGGCTGATGGCTAACACTTGTTATTATTTTTAAAAGAATCCTACATTAATTCCAAAAAAAAAAAAAAAGTCCTACATTAATTGATTTATTTTTAGTTATAGAAATGATTTGAACTGCAATTAAAAATATTGCTCTAATCCAAATATTTTATAACATAGTTAAAAACACCCATTATAAGATATATATATATAGTTCCGATCAGGTAGGGACATACTAATATATAATAGTACCATGCATTAGGGGGTTGTATCACATGCGTTAGTCCAATATTACGGTTTAATGTGACATTTAAATGTCAAATTTGTGTAAAAAATTTTATTTACTCAACGCATTATATTTTTTTATACCTTACACAACACATACTTGTATTATACACATTTAAATTGCAATATTTTGATGCTAGATTGTGTATTAGAGTTTAAATCATTGTTTCCCAGAGTTTCAATAAAAATATCCGTGTTTAACTCAAAATATCCACCATATCTTTAAAACGATATTAATATTGCGATATATCCAACAATATATCCAATACATCCATATTTTTGGACCCTCGATATATCCATCGATATCGGTATTAAAATCCTTGGCTAGTTCTATGGTTTATTATTGTCTATCATAATGAACCTTCAACTAGGAATGGTTTAGGAGTATAATATAAAGATAACGAGTCTCTTTATCACAACACCTTGTGCTGTCATATTCTCAATTCTAACTCTATGGACATATAATGCAAAGATAAAATATTTAAATAAACATGATAGAATAAAGCCCTTTATTAAATAATAATAGATGTAACAAACAATTAATTAAATCCTTTTATTGTTCTTTATCTCTAAAATATCATCTTTATGATTGGCTATAGGTACACAACTAACAAAATTATTTTCTCTTGCTAGTATAGTAGATATTTCTATTTGTTTAGTAGTTTTGGGTGGTATTTTTAGAGGTGATTTTGGTTGTTTTAATTGAATAATTGAAATTAACTTTTATTCGCATACAACATGATTAAATTTATAAAAATAATAATAATAATTCTAAATTATTTTCTTTTCCTACCTTTTCTTAGCAACCAAATGAAGCATTTCTGCATTTGTTTTGTTTTTTATTTTCTTGTTTTTGTTTTTGTTTTTGTTGTTGCTATGTTTTTTCATTTAATAATATTTTTATTTTTGTTACTTATTGATTGATGAATAGTGAATTTTTTTAGTGCAATTAATGGAAAATTTTGGGTTTTGTGCACTTTTCAGGCTATAAGTATGGTATGGTGAAGAACTCTTGAAGTCTCAAGTTTTTTGAATTAGGATAAAGTACTAACTAGTAATCAAAGTTCACCTTACCTCATCTAAATTCCTGGCTTTGTCCTATATGTGGGGTCTGGTTTTGGTTCAAGTTTTATCCTAGCAACACCATCTTTAAACACCACATTAATTGTACTACCTCCATCTATCACAATCTAGTAAGTTTCCGATCATTCTTCCCTAAAAGAGTCAACAGGATGCATCTCATATCATTGAGGTAGGATCCATCTTTCTCACAACCTACTTTCCCATCTTATGGGGACAGCAAACATATGGTTCAACAGGGTGGTCTAATACGGCCTATTAACTTGAAGACCAAGGCTTTAGCATATTTATTTTAGGCATATTTATTTTTAAGAATAATTAAATAATTGCCTTTTAAATTCCTAGACTTTAGGGTTAAGTTTTGCCTTATTTGATGTAATTAGAACCTATATATAGGCTCCGATAACTCTTTAATTTTCAGCTTATTATGAATTAAAATTGGATTTTTTTCCAACGTTTTGTGCCAACTCCAAACACCCCAAGGTGCCGATTCCTAGGGTTCAAGCTTCTTTCTTGCTTCTTTCTAGCTTCTTTTCTCTACTTCTTTCTCTCTTTTATTGTTTTTGAGGTTGTCCTGCATCAGCTTTGGTATCAGAGCAAAATTCGATTCCGCGACTCTGCAAAGTTGTGTGCAAAGTTTGTTTCTCTCTGTGATACACGCCTCAACAACAGCAATCCCAACACCAGACGGAGCCTTAATCAAGTCAGTTTTTTTTTTCCCCATCAGAAACTCAGCCAGCCACAATCAACCTCCATCATTACTATCGACTACAATCATGTTCCCCAATGAAGTGATAAATCCCAATCCCTCGTCACAAGCATCACCACACCCACAGATCCACCCTTGTACCAAATCCATCACACCATAGCCCAAACTCAACCTCAGCCACCATCACTGTAGCCACTCACAAACTGCCATCACACCTCATCACGAACCCGACCTTCTCACCAAGTCGACCCAACCAGGAGCAGTCAACCCCAAATCAGTTACATCAGCGCACTCGATCCAAGCCATCGTCGTGCCGCCGTCAACCTTCCCCTACCATCAAGACTTCACCATCAACTGTCGTCACATACCACCGGCGAAGCACCACCGACACCTCTGCCACCACCGTCGAGACTCCCTCTCTCTCCTTCTTCCCATCGTTTGAGATGCACCGTCAACTTCTTCTACATCAACAATCGATCCATCACGATCGAAGTTGCCAGCGAGCCACCATCATTGTTGAGTCCTCAAGTTTAGAATCGATTCTGCCATCTAGATTTCGCTCTCACGCCGCTTTCGAGACTTCGTCAAGGAACCAAATCCATTGTGCCACCGACGCCTCCCTGCCGGTGACTCTTTTCTAGCAAGACCCCCTCACTGGCGACGGCCTGCCATTGAGAACCTAGCTCTCACTGCCTTCTCTCTCTCCGGATGTGCTTCGAGAAGCATCAGGATACCAATTGGGTTTTGATATAAAGCAAGATTGGGCCTGTTTGGTTTTAGAGTTTTGCTATCCAAGTCATAAATCAAGTGTCTAAACCTTGGATAAGGATATGCTAACCCAAGAATACTGTATTCCAATTTCGGACAAAGGTATCGTCAATTCAGGGCTATTCTAACCGAGGATAGGCTATCCTAGCTAGGTCAGAATCATGGATAGGGTTATCCTAACCCCGAATTAGACTATTCCAATCTAGGTTATCCTAATCCAGAATACTCAATTCCTATTTTATAGTTGATTTGTTTTTGTTTATTTAGAATTGTATTAATTAATTTCTCGTGCTTAGGTTAGACCAAAAAAAAAAGATTTCTTCTGAACAATTACTCGAGAAGTGACTTACGGATATGGGAAAAAGGCTTATATCTCCTATATATTCTGTTGGTGAGCTTCTCTATCTACTTGATGGACTTGCATATAACTTATCAAAAGTATGGCAAGCCTCACCTCAATCAATGCAAGATGCACTTCGAACTGCAATGAGTGCACTGATAGCTCCTGAGCTTTTGAAGCATTTGAACACCAATGTGAGAGTTTCCGTTGCCTCGTGCATCTGTGAGATTTTGAGAATCACTGCACCAACTCCTCCTTACAATGATAAGCAAATGAGGGTAGTTTTTCAACTCATAGTTGCAACATTTGGTACATTGTCTCCTGAGAATAGTTGCTATTTTAAATCTCTTTCCATTCTTGATAATGTTGCAAAGACTAGGTTATGTCTAGAGATGTTGGATCTTGAGTGTGATGCATTGGTTATTGAAATGTTCCTGCATTTTCTGACAGTTGCTAAATTCTATGGTCCTGATGCTATATTTGTCAACATGGAAGCAACCTTGACCATGTTTTTAGAGGAAAGTGATGACATCTCAAAGGAGCTTCTAAGTCTTCTATTAGATAGTGTAAGAAAGGAGGACAGGAATGTTGAATCTCTGTCTTGGCAATTGGGCAAAAATGTCATCATAAACTATGCTGATAAATTGAAACCCTATCTCATGGAAGCAGTGAAATCCTTGGGACTTGTTTTAGACAACTATACTCCAATCATTGCTTCTATTTGTGAAGAAATAGTTGGTGTTACTAAACAGCAAGCTTCTAGTGCATTGCATGAACATGTAGTTGATACGAGCAAGTTGGAAGGGACATCCTTAGATATGGCAATTTCGGTATCTCTGGAGACTGTGATTGAAGTAGTTTCTCCTCCAAAAGCTACTCCTACAATGAATTCTATTATTTCCCCAGATTCTTTGCTCGAAACAAAGAAGATCAATTTTATCGATGTTGATAACTTGAGTCGTTCCAAGATCCATATCTGCTACATGCCATATCCCAGCCTTGCCATATTGCATACTTTGATGCTGTTATTCTTCACCAATTTTGAAGCGGTTGATTTATTCTTAATATTTGTTTTACTGGAAAGGTCGCATTCAATATCTCTACTCCAATCCAAACTCGAGGTCGAGTTTTTTTCTCACCCCAGGAGAGTTGATGGGGACAGCAAGCACATGGTTCAACAGGCTGGTCCAATACGGCCTATTAACTTGAAGACCAAGGCTTTAGCATATTTATCTTAGGCATATTTATTTTTAAGAATAATTAAATAATTGCCTTTTAAATTCCTAGACTTTAGGGTTAAGTTTTACCTTATTTGATGTAATTGGGACCTATATATAGGCTCCAATAACTCTTTAATTTTCAGCTTATTATGAATTAAAATTGGATTTTTTCCAACGTTTGGTGCCGACTCCAAACACCCCTAGGTGCCGACTCCTAGGGTTCAAACTTCTTTCTAGCTCCTTTTCTCTACTTCTTTCTCTCTTTTATTGTTCTTGAGGTTGTCCTGCATCACCATCCTCCTCACTTTACTACCTGATCAACATTGTCTTCATCGAAGGGATCATTTATCTCATGGTCAAAAGGTAAGAGTAAGGTGAGGACAACGAGAAGCAATGTAACTTCTACTATGGCAGTGAAAGCACTTAAATGTTAATCCCATTCTGATGACTGCTAGATCCTACTGGGTCCTTACCCTTAACAGCACTAGACCACTGGTTAGGGTTACAAATTACTACTACCACTAGAGGCAAATGACTGCAATTAAGATTGCCCGCCTAGTCTATCCAAAGAAGCTGGTAGAATTTGACACTACTCATGTGGCTTGAAAAGTCAAATGCCTAGGGTTGGAAACCTTAAGGTATCTCTTTATGTCATGGGCGTTGTTGTAAGCATCCTCCATGGTCTCCACTGACTACCTCCCTTTTGTTTTCTAAGTTCTAATATTAACCCATTACTGTATTTAGAAATGGTTATCAAAGGTTCTTCCTCTATTTCGCACCTTCCCACGAGTTCCTCAAAGTGAGCAGTATAGTCCTTTACATTCATAATCCTCTACCTCAAATTAAGCCACTACTCAAGCAACTGTTTCCTATGATATAGCGGAAGAATTTTTTTTTTTTCAACCTTCACCTCATCTCAGACCAAGTCGTAATATGATCGATCCTCACTCAGGTGCTCTAAGTTCATTAAGGCCCCTTGCCAATAACATTCAGTATTTTCTGCAAGCTTCTTCTTGGCAAAGTGGACACGTTGAATGTCCATCATCCTGTACAAATCAAAATACTCCTCAATCTCATTCAACCAATCTATAAAAGCTTGTGGGATCTGGCCTACCATCATAGCTAGGAGCCTCTATGATGTAGTCCTCAAAAGGCTTTGAAAATTTATTGAATTTCAAGATGGGGCCTAATTGGTATCTTGCTCAATTGAATTTAGTTAGAGTTGTCTTATTTCATCTTTTCTTTAAGATCATCTATTACTTGTTTAGTTTTATTTAAATTATGTTCCAAGTTTTATGGAGTCAAGGGTATTTTGGTTTTTTCATTTTTGTTTGTTTGTTTGTTTGTTTTTTTAATTTTATTTTTTTTTTTTTAGGGCCTATTGGGTTGGGTCATGTATGGGCTTTCTATTTGGTTCAACTTTGTTGGGAATTTTTTTTGGTGTTGTCCAATTTCACTCTTGTCTAATTCCTTTAGCTTGTCTTAGAAGCTTACTTGGTCTCCAAGTTGGCTTGTCTTGGAAGCTTTCTTAGTTTCCAAGTCAACTTGTTTTAGAAGGGGTTTTTTTTTTTTTTTTTTTTTTTTTTTGGCTTTTAGGGGCCTACAGAAAGTCAATTGTATTGGTTTTGGATACTCAAGGTATTGGCTATGTAATATCCAAATTTATGTAATAATAGTGCATTTATTAATTACCATACTGCATGTGTAAATATGTAGTAGGTAAATTTTTAACACTTTTCTTTCTCTTATTCTAATTCTACCTACTTTTGGTTTTTTGTGGTGTTTTTTTAAATTCCTATACATTAATTATGCATATAATGGATGATTAGCCAATACTATGATGTATCAACAATCTGTGTTGTATATGGCATATTACTATCGTAACTTATATTGATATTGCCATACTAGAAACAATGACAAAATTATATGGATTCTTTTTAAAAGGATGTAGTTAGATTGCTTGGATAAGTGTTTAGGGTTAGGGTTTGGGTTTGATGGAAGCTTAAGAAGAAGAAGAACTAAAGAGAGAAATAGAGAAGATAGGGAGAATCTAGGTAGAGATGTGTTCAGCACACTCTCTCCCTTATATACTCATGATATAAAATAGTAGCAAAAGTACAATAATACCCTTACAATAAGAAAGGGACCAAAATAACTCTACTACTCTAACACTCCCCCTCAAGCTGGAGCATAGATATCAAAAATGCCTAGCTTGGAAGAGAGCTGCTGAAAAGGAGCACGAGTTAAAGGTTTCGTGAGGATATCACCAAGCTGAAGATCGGAGCGGACATACGGAGTGACAAGCTCCTTCCGAAACAAGAAGTCCCGAATAAGTGACAATTAACCTCAATATACTTGGTGCGCTCATGAAAGACAAGATTGTTGGCAATAAAAATAGGGGCCAAGCTATTGCCACCACTCAAAATAATCTAAGCCCGCCAATATTTAAATAATTTGTAAAATTCTTTATATCTAAATGTAAATTTACCAATAAGGACATGTTTACTTAAAGACTTTAAAAATTTCCTATCCCCACCCCACTCCACCCCCAACTCCAAAAACATTCCACCATCTATAGACTTTATGCTCTGACAAACCCTAACAACCTTGACACCAAATCCATATTTACATGAAAAATTAGTGTTTCTCATGTTATATTAAATAATGAACAAGAAAAGCACTGATAGAGATGATATTAGCAATCAAAAGCTAAGTATTTATACACTTTTTATTGAGTTTAACTTCAGTTTTTCGTATGTTGAATTTAGTCTTGTTCGGTTTTTCGACTCCGAGCATGTTTACAATGTTCATTTCTGTACCACCGAACTCTTTTAATGCGTTCTGACTTCTAAATCCGAACAAAGTTATTTTGTTCCGTTTTTCAACTCTGAACAAATGGATATTGTTCGGTTATGTAACTCCGAACAAATGGATATTGTTCACCTGTAGGAGTCTGAACAAAGTTGTGTTGTTCTGTTTTAAAACACCGAACAACTTAACTATACAACAATTGAGAATTGTTTATATATGTAATTGTGAATGGATTTTAAGTGTTTGTGTTTATAAGTCGGAACAAATAATAAAGGTTCGGTTTTAAAGGTCCAAACATTTTTATATTGTTCTTTTCTATAAAGCTAAACGTATATACTTTGTTCTTACTAATAAGTCTGAACATATATACTTTGTTCTTACTAATAGGTTCAAATAAGTTGGGGGTGGGGTGGAAAAATGTTAGGGAATTTTTTCTTAAGGGTATTTTAGGAAGATAAGGGGGTGCTTTCAGTAAAATATGAGGGGATTTAATTAGAGGGGGGCTTAGAGTATTTTGAGTGGTGGCAATAGCCTGGCCCTAAAAATAGCTACTTGATTATCACAATACATCTCCATCGGAGTTGGAACCACAATACCCATATCACAAAGAAGAGATTGGACTCATAACAACTTAGAAACTGTATGAGCCATAGCCCGATACTTAGCTTCTGCACTAGAATGAGCAACAACCGCTTGCTTTTTACTACGCCAGGTAACAAGATTACCTCTAACAAAAGTACAATACCCAGAGGTGGACCGACGATTAGTACGACTACTAGCCCAATCGGCATCACTGAATCCTGTCACAGTCAAAGAAGGAGAGGGCTTATACAACAAGCCTCGTCCAGGTGCACCTTTTAAGTAACGCAAAATTCTACACACAGCATCAAAATGAGGTTGACGTGGAGCATGCATAAACTGACTAACCACGCTAACAGCATAAGTGATATCAGGACGAGTAACTGTCAGATAAATCAACTTCCCAACCAAGCGACGATAACGACCAACATCAGCAAACAACTCGCCTTGCTCACCATCAAGTTTAACAGTAGAATCCATAGGAGTATTAGCAGGACGAGAACCCAAGAAACCTGTCTCTAACAAAATATCAAGAACATATTTCTGCTGAGAAATAGAGATACCTTGAGAAGAATGGGAAACCTCAATCCCATGGAAATACCGAAGAGCACCAAGGTCTTTAGTGTGGAAATGTTGACCCAAATAGCATTTCAAAGCAGCAATACCCATAGAGTCATTCCCAGAGATAATAATAATCCACATAAACAAGGAGAATAATGGTTCCATAGAGGAGTGATGAACAAACATTGAATGGTTAAAAATAAAACGTTGGAAACCATACCCAAGAACAACAGTGCTAAAGCGATCAAACCAGGCTAGAGGTGACTGTTTCAGACTATATATTCAAGCGACAGACAAGGTGCTCATTACTAGAAACAACATACCCAGGAGGTTGGTCCATATAAACTTCCTCATGTAGATCACCATGAAGAAAGGAATTCTTGATGTTAAGTTGGTACAAGGGCCAAGAACGACTAACAGCCACGGAGGGTAAAATATGAACTGAATTCAGGCGAGCAACAGGAGAAAAGGTCTCCAAGTAGTCAACACCATATATTTGAGTATAACCTTTAGCAACTAGTCGCGCTTTAAGACGCTCAACAGAACCATCAGGAAGATATTTGACAATATAAACCCAACGACATCCCACTAGCTATTTACCTGGAGGAAGAGAAGTGAGCTCCCAAGTGTGGTTCTTGTAAAGAGCACTTATTTCCTCATCCATAGCATGCTTCCAGCCAGAAGAAGATAACGCCTGCTTATATGAAGAGGGAACAGAAACAGAAGACAAAGAACAAACAAAATTGCTCAAAGAAGAGGAAAGACGAGTATAGGACACAAAATGAGCAATAGGATGTTGAGTGCATATCCGTTTATCTTGGCGAAGAGCAATAGGTAAATCATCAGTGTTCAGAGAAGGTAAAGAAGGATCCGCAGACGGAGAAGATGTCGGAGCAAGGCCATAAGAAACAACACGCCTATCTTGAGATCGCCGATATACCTGTAAGGGAGGATCAGAAGGAGCGTAAGAAACTGGACAATGGACCACAAGGAGAGACAGAATCAGAAAGTAGGAGATGGAAAGGTAGGCTCCCCCTCACGACAAGATATGAGATCAAAAGATAAAGTCTTACCTGAGGAAAAAGAAGGAGGTTGACTCAAAGAAGGTGACATCAGTACTCACAAAATAACGGCGAGACTCAGGACTATAACAATGATAGCCCTTTTGAGTACGAGAATACCCAAGGAAAACACACTTATGAGCTCGAGGAGATAATTTATCCTGACCACGATCAAGGATATGAACAAATGCCACACAACCAAACACACGAGGAGTAATAGAGAAAGGAGAACGATCAGGATATAAGAGAGAAAAAAGAGATTTATTACCTAAAACTACAGAAGGCATCCTATTAATGAGATGACATGCAGTAAGAACAGCATCACCCCAAAAATGTTTAGGTACATGCATATTAAACATCAAAGTGCGAGCAACATCTAATAAGTGATGGTGTTTGCGCTCAACAACACCATTTTGCTGTGAAGTATGCACACAACTAGTCTGATGAATAATACCTCTGTTAGCACAAAAAAATTCATAACAGTCTGAGTATATTCTAATGCATTATCAGATCGAATAATACGCTTGTTAAATTGAACAAATATCTCATTATAAAAGCGAAGAATAACATTAGGCAACTCAGACCGTTCTTTTAATAAAAACAACCATGCCATCCTTGAATGATCATCAACAAAAATAACAAAATAACAAAATCCATTCAAGGTAGAAGTACGAGAAGGACCCCAAATGTCTGTGTAAACCAAAGAAAATAACTCAGCCTGACGATCATGACTACTACTAGGAAAAGAACTACGATGATGCTTGCCTAACTGATAAGCCTCACATTCTAAAGTAGACACAGGACTCAACGAAGGGATATCTCTCTTGAGTTTAGCCAAGGATGGATGACCCAAGCGAAAATGCCACTGAAGAGGAGAGACTGTACCAGTTAAGGCTGATGAACTGAGGAAACGTGAGCTACCAGGATCCAAAAAATATAAGCCGTTCTTCTCATGCCCTGAACCAATCGTCTTATGGGTCGTAGGATCCTGAAAGAGACAAAAAGTAGGAATGAAAAGAATGTTACAATTCAAAGCTTTAATTAATTGACTCACATAAAGTAAATTGAAAGGAAAATCAGGAACATAAAGACTTGACAGTAAAGATAAGGAGGTGGTAGGATGAAGAACACCTTTACCACGAATATGCCCAGAAGAACTATCAGCTAACACAATATTATGTTCAATAGGAGTCAAATTAGAAAAACAAGAGGATAAACCAGATATATTGTTGTTAGCTCTAGAATCAATAATCCAAGATATGGAAGAGGCTGTGACACAAGTAAGATTACCCGAATTAGCTAAAGTAGCTGTGGAAGGAAGAGCAGAGCTAGAAGACGGTGTCGAAGGAAGAGTAGTGCGCAAATGCTAGAGAAGCTCGCCAAGTTGAGTACTGAGTGTATCACGAGAACTAGAACCAAAAGCTATATGGCCTATAGAAGGAGGTTGAGTCTGTGATTGTGGTTGGACAAGGCTCTCAGTTACTTAATTCGCTTAGTCGGGCTTGCCATATTTCTGAAAGCAATATGGTTCACTATGATTAGTACCTCCACAATAATCACATTTCCTATCACCATGGCCACTAGATCGACCACCACCACGAGGATTACCACGAAAATTACGATCCCCGCGGCCACCACGAAAACCACCTCGACTACCACTACTAGAGGCCAAGGCAGTAGACTCTAAAGGAGCAGGAGTATTGGAGCCACGCATGGTAGAAGGTTGTCCAAAGGATGTGCGCAACAACCTAGAATAAGCATTAGAAGCTATAGGCAAAGTTTCACTAGCAAGAATCTGATCTTTGAAGCCACGGAGATCAGAATCCAGTCCTGACGGTAAAGAAGCAATCATAAACTCCTCCCAATGACGCTTCTGTTCCTCCAAATCAGTAGTAAAAGGGCAATATTGCAACAATTGATCCCACAAATTTTTAAGAATACTATAATACTCAGCTAATGGCTTCCCAGACTGCCAAGTACTCAAAATGCTCTCATACAACTCATAAACACGAGAAACATTGCTTTGATGGGAAAATGAATCAACTAGAGAATCCCAAATCTTCTTGGAAGTGTCACAAAACTCAACTGTGGTAGCAATATGTGGCTCCATACTATGCCATAAGTAGCCCATAACAAATGAGTCCTCACACATCCAATCTTCATAAGTCGGATCACCTTTAGCAGGGGGAGTAGCAGGGATGAACTACAACCTTTTTTGTGAACCTAAGAAAGTTCGAACTACATGTGTCCAAGACAAATAATTCACGCCATTCAACTTCTTGGAAGTAATACATTTGGGCATCTCATCAAAATGGAAGAAGGGTGATTTATTTGTAGGCTAGGAAGGAGGATTTTTTGCAGCCATCTTAACAACTCAAAAAACTGAAAACAAATTAGGCCCTCCAAAAGCCAACAACCAAACTGAGCCAAACCAAAAACCAATCTGGCCTCACTCTTAATCAACAGAGGACTAGGAAAACTCCACCAAGAAATAACCCAAACATCCAAAACAACATTGCTGGAAGTCAAAAAACAAGCACAACTAACCTGTTATAGGCTGTTTTCAGTCAGCCGACCCTTGAAATCAAGAGAAATTCATCTAAACTGCAACCAAACTCAAAAAGAATGGAAACCCAACTTCAAGAAGTCTTAGTCGACCCTCAAGGATACATACCCAAGCATCAAACAACATCCAAAGAGCCTCGATGAGCAGATCAAAAAATAGAGTAATTTTTGTGTGAAAATATTGGAAAATAGAAAAGACCCTTCAGATAGCAGTAGAAAAATCTAGAAAAATAATTTTTAGAACCAGGGGAGATGTGTGAACCAACCCCGAGCATCACCGGACACAGGTGTATGTACGAATGCTGACGTCATCATTCCAGCAAATGACGTCAGCACCTGTATTGGTCCAGAAAACGTGCCAAATCTACTGTGTTTCTTCCTTAGTGCGTGTGGGAGTGGATCAGACACTCTAATACCAAGTTAGATTGTTTGGATAAGTGTTTAGGGTTAGGGTTTGATGGAAGCTTAAGAAGAAGAAGAGCTAAAGAGAGAAATAGAGAAGATAGGGAGAATCTAGGTAGAGATGTGTTCAGTACACTCTCTCCCTTATATACTCATGATATAAAATAGTAGCAAAAGTACAATAATACCCTTACAATAAGAAAGGGACCAAAATAACTCGACTACTCTAATAGATGTATTTTCTACTATAGATGGAGACGGGCATAATAAAATTCCTTCGAATCTAGAGGAGTTTATTTTTCTATTGAACTCAACTCAACCAAGCTGTAATCCCAACTACATGGGGTTGGCTATGTGAATCTTTTTATGCCATTCAATTCTATCAGGGACCTTATCTTTTTGTTAAATCTTGAGCATACATGGCCTCTCTCACCACTTCTAACCACTTTATTTTGGGCATTCCTCTTTAAGGCCTTTAACTTGAATCTAGTCAACCTTATATACAAGTGCATTCCTAGGTTTTCGTTGCACATGACCAAACCACCTTAGATGATTTGCCTTCATCTTCTTCTCAATTGACACCACTCCTACCTTCTCAGGAATGCATTCATTTCTTTTTTATCTTTCCGCATATTACCACTTATCCATCTTATGAGTGAGGGAAGTTTGGGGACATACATACATACATACATAAGTGAATGATATTTGTTTAGAAGAAGGTGGTTGCTAGAGGGCTACCATACTAGTCTTCTACATTTTAAGTAAGATATCTTTGCTATGATTGGTAATTCATGAGGTGGGTTCCAACTTTGCACCTTGTTGATTAGCAAGGGCTAGACTAAAAGTTGGGAAGGAGTGACTTTGAGGAACTTATTTTTCTTGCTACATGGATTCTTGGTATGTTGTTTACTTCAAAATTGTACATTTTGCAGGTAAAAGGGATGAAGATTGAGCCAAATTGTAGCCATAATTAAAGGTGACCTGTTGGGACTTTGTCAACAATGTACAGTGAAGTGGCGAGAGTGTGGGCACTTCTTGAACATATAAAGAGCAAATAATGGGAGAGCGCTACAAGATCCAAGTTTTCGATACACCTCCCCGGGTCTTAATCTCAGGTAAGCTAGGGTATGAATTTAGCTCCAGCATGTGGGGGAGAGAACATGATTGTCAACAAAAACTGGCCATAGCTTATTTTAGGACTGAAATTTTATTTCAAATTCTTGTTCTTTGAAAAAATGAAAATCCTGGAAACTGAGAAAGAGCTACACTATAGTTATCACCCCTTTTCTCTTAGTTAAAATGTCACAGTGGTTTTCCTTCTTTTTTTTTCTTTTTTTTTTTTTTTGTCTTTATATTATTGGTTTTTCCTTTTCTTAGACTTCAAGACTTCTTTAAGGCCTTAACCAAGGACCTTCTACATTACAATTCTTTAGATTGATATGAAACATAGAGTAGGTGTTTCTCCCTAATCCTCTGTCTCTATACTTTGAAAGAAACAGCCCTGTCAATTCTCAGACAATGAAGGCCTTATACTTGAAATTTAGTTAGTCTTCCATCAGTGGGAGAAGTAAGATTACTTTGTCAATTTTGTTGAAGGTTTTAAAAATTCATCTATTAATTCATGATGGAAGCTTACAGAAACTAGGCCAATGAGGATGTGCTTCCTCAACAAATATGGTGGGAGAGAAGAATTAGAGCTGACAATGGGTTGGGGTTGGATGGATTACCTGTACCCATCACGTTTGTAATCATATTGGAAAACCTGAAAAGCCATTATGTTTAGTTGAAAATTATTTTCTTGTGCTGGTTCATGTTTTGTAGTGTATTTGCTGGGAAAAAAAAAAAATATATATATATATATATGATAGTTTAATGTGAAGGGGTTTTCCCAGGAACTGCTTATCCAGAAACCTTGGTTATCATTATTCTACTGGCTGATCAACTTGGATTTCAGAAATGCTTCCTTTTGTTTAGCTCCATTTGATTAGGCTTTGAGTTTTGGAGCATGGAGGAAAGTAGTTCTCTTGTGATGTGTATGTGACCGATAATCTTTTTTTTTTCTTTTTAAATGAGGAAAAGTTACTTTCCTGCAAAAGTGCATGGGTGTTGAGGCTCTTTTCTGCCACTCCTCCCAATTAATTTCCTCCAACTTCCATAGGAATTCATAGGTGAAACATATATCTATATATATATGGGGAGCGATCCATTTACACCCTCTGTAAAACATTGTACTCTTACACCTCTTAATATCTTTTTGTGGGAATAGTATTTCGCCAATCCAACGGTTGGATTAGGTTCTCTATTCATGCATGTCGAATTTCAAGTAAATCTGATATCAGGAAGCGTTTGATCTGTAAACTTACATTTCTTTTTATAAATAAAACTCTAATTTGGACCACTTTATGAATGACATAGCTCCTAATATTAGATTTACTTGGAATTCGACATGTATGACGTGCATGAATAGAGAACCTAATCCAACTATTGGATTGGCGAAATAGTTTTCTAGAAGTAAAAAGTTTTACACTGGGTGTAAACAGATCCCTCCCTTATATATATATATATATATATATATATATATATATATTTTTTTGGCTTTTCTTCATGACCCTCAATTTAGCTAAACGGATCCCTAATTCTCATAAGAATCATAGTCCCTACCTGCTGATGACTCTATTGGTTTCAATTTCAATCAGCAGCAGCTAGTGACAACTGACAAGCAAGGGGAAGAAAGGGATCTGCATCAGATTTTATGCTCTAGTGCTACGTAATGTACGGTGCATTAAAGCCATTATTTTGGATGTCCCAAAAATAAAATAAAAATAAAAATCATTTAGGATATACTTAAAGAGGGGGAGAGCATAATTTCAGAATCAAGCATATTGTTTTATATTATTGATAAAATAAATTTGAAAGATTTTTTTTTCATTTTTTGGTCAGAAAATAATGGCACCTTTCCAAAGGTTTATTGCTATTGACTTAGCTATTAAGTGATTTGGATTTGGTGCTTTAGTGGATTTGGTGCTTTAGTCATTCTGTTGTAACTTGTAAGATGCCTTATGGAAGGATTTCTTTCCTTGAGGTCATATCATTGAATGGAACTTTGACTGGCAGTTCGTGGGGTAAACCGTCTGCCCTAGGATTAAAAATCTGTTCACAAATAGTGGCTTTTCAGGCACGCCTGTTGCTTGGGGAACTTTTTGGGAATTTATCTTGACATGTTCCGAAAATCTTCTAGAAACTAATAAGGTAAATGTTTCTTCACATCCTTTTTTAACTTTTTATTGTTTTTTATTATTATTATTAGTTTTTTTATTTTATTTTATTTTTTTTTAATATTTTGGGTCTTTGGGAGATCCTGATGTGCCCTTGGGCTACATATCATGGGCAAGCAAGCTCTCCCTTCTCTAACACCCCCCATCCCAAGGTTTGAAGACAAGTACCATGACCTCCACGTCATAAGAGGGAAGGGTAACACTAGGCCACAAGGCCCATGGTTTGTTTTATTGATTTTAAGCCTCTGACAAGTTTCTTTAATTTTTCTCCTTTTGGTTTCTGTAAACTTTCTTAAAACAATTTTTGTGAATGTTTCTCATCAGGTATTGATGTAAGTTTCCTATTTGAGTTCAAATCATTTCCTCACTTTCCATTTTTGCTTCTCATGTTGGTAAACAGCAGGAGACTCTAGAAGCATGATTAGGTGGAAAATAAAGTTGGGGCCCATAAAACTAGATAGCTTGACTACATTAGGCAACAGGGTGGCTCAATCAAGGACAGAGAAGCATTAGTGAATTCATAGGGAGGTGCAGAAGGGAGTAGTTACATCATGATGATGTTCTTCAGATCCACTGCTCTTTTCTTCTGTTTGGGCCTTTGTATACATGTGCATGTGCATGTGTCTAGATTGAAGGTTGGATTCTTTCAGTTTCCTTGCATCTCTTTACTATATCTGACTTTGTCATCAACCAAATAGGAAAATTCTAGTAATGGAAAACAAAATTTGATGTATTCTTAAAATTTCCACTTGATTTTTGTCAAGCCCCTACTTCCCTCCCTATCTCATGTATCATCTGGTTATAACTCTTTTGGATTGATTAAACAACTATTCCAAAATATCTGGTATCCATCATTCTTTACATTCTTCCATGAACTAGACTTCTTTAAGAGGTGAGCAGAGTGAAAATGATGTAGACAGGCAACAACATTGTGTTCTGAATGCATTAAAATCAAGCAATCTTCCATTAAGAGATGGGGATCTTCATTACAAGACCAAATATGGCTGTTTGGATGAAGAGAAAGAGTGAGAAAATGCTATAATACAGAGAAAAAAATCTGTTTGTGGAAAGAAATATCATAAAAAAAAAACTGCTCTAACTACTACTAGTAGCTCTATATATAGTAGTTTAACCAAGGTTTAACTAACTTCTAAAAAAGTAACAACCTTGTAACTAACTCCAATTGCTTCTAACAGATGTTAAACTAACTATAACTACCTTCTAACTAATCTCTAAGAGCTAGGCAACAATACACTATGGTTACATAAGCAAAATAACAAACAAATGAAATATACTACTAATTTCTAGTGCATCATGACTCCCCCTCTAAAAGAAAACTTTTCCTCAAGTTTGGATATTGAAGTAGAAGTGGGTCTTGATTAGGTTGGCAATCTGGGCGGGTTGGGTGGAGGAATAAACGGGATGGGTTGGGTCATTAATGGGTCATACCCAAAACCAACCTGTCAACCCAAATCACCGCACTAATACCCAAAAGTCAGCTTGGATCAATACTCGATTCAATGCATAACCCGACCCATATGTTAACCTTTGAAGTCCAGATTTAGTTGAAACTAATTTCAAGTCGCAACAATAAAACAAAAAACAAATATGGAAAAAAAAAAAACTCAAAGCTTCAGATTTTCAAAGTAAACCAAAAAAAAAATAGTTCCAAATTTAGTTGAAACTAATTGCAAGTTGCAACAAAAACAAAAAGGCAAAAAAACATAAAACATAAAATGAAAAATTAGGGAGGGCCAATTTCTTCTCTTTCTCTTTCCTCTCTTCCTAACCTATGAAAAGCAGAAGAAGAATATAGAGGAAGAACAATCACTCACCAACCTCTTCAATAATCTTAGTGAAGCAATCATATGAAAAATCCTTGACTATCTTAATGAAGACCCTTTTATTTTCCCTCACCTACAAATTTTTGTACAACATCAAATCTCACCACCGCAAAACTCTAAAACCTCTTTACTCCGAGCTCCTCCTGTGAACCCTCCGTTGCTACCCATTTGTTGTCGGCATCGATCTTTTGCTGAGGCAAGGGGTCTGGAGAGGTTGTGGTTGGTGTGGTGTAAAGGGGTTGAAAAACCCTATTTGGTTTTTCAAATTTTCTCATTTACCATCTGTTTGGTTGCTGAGAAACTTGAGGAAAAGAAAAGGAAAGAATCCCTTCCCATTTCCTCCTCTTCTTACTATTTTTTTTTAAAAAAAGAAAAAAAAAGCTGAATACAAGTTTTCCAAACAAATGGAGCTTGCCTGGGAGACAGAGGAGGAAAGTCTGATGGGGAGAGGAAAGAAAATGAGGAGGAGAAGGAAATGGAATCAAGCCTCACTTTCAGCCTTTCTCTCTCTCTCTTTCCCTCTCCCTTAAGTTACCCAATAAAACCCAATGGTTCCGGTGGTTAACCTATAACAAACCCATTTATAATTGGGTAGTTTATGGGTAACCCATTACCAACCCAATTTAAAATTTACGTCACCCAAACCCATTTATTGCAGGTAGGTATGGGTAGGTTCATGGGTTTGGGTTAAGATTTCCAGCCCTAGTCTTGATATAGCTTGTTGAAGTTCTCCCTTAACACCACCCAAGAAAGATCTCTTGCTTGGAAAAGAATCTTCTTTCATTGATCATCAGCTTATGACTTGTGTTTGACACTAATTTTCTCAATCGTGAATCTCTTAGAAGCATCCACATCTTCCGTTAATTGAACCACATGTCTTCCCATACTTTACTTCTTCTTTGGAAGTGGAAAAAAAGCTTTATTGAAGCCACTTGGAAGCTTAGAACTAATATCACCACTCACACATCCTGATTCCCCAAAAAAAATAGCCACTAAGTTCCTCTTCGTGATGCCCCCAAGAGAGATCACCTATCTCTAAAAGAAGAATTTGATGAGTCACCTTGATGGAGGTGTTTCTTTGGGTTCTTCATCATAGCTAAGAAGCATGTCTTGCATAGGAGATAAACCGGAAGGCAAATCAGAAGTAAATTCATCAAACCTTGGTGACGGTAACTCAAAATCAACCCTAGAAAACCCCTCCATTTCTTCACTTTCTACCTTGTCAACATCAAATGCTTGCTCACAATTTTCATCATCATAGGTATCAAAAATAGGGGCTGTTTTGAAGTTATCCACTAAAATTTCAGTGGAAACTTCTTCCTTGTTGGTCAACAAATCATTATCCTTGTCAAACTCAAATGCCTCATCGTCACCTTCATCAAACACAATGGCCTCCTCATGATAAACATCTTACGCATGGGCTGCATACTCTAAAATATGCACCAAATCTTCACTAAGAAGACTTTCCTTCTTTGCCACAACATATTTGTCAAAAGGAAATTGAATTTCTTCTCCCTCACAATGCTCTTGGTCCATTTCATAGCCAATTTCATATGATTGAAGGGAAGAAATTGCGGTTCAAGTTTCTTTTTCAGCTTATTCCGTTCTCTAATTTTTCCATGGCCATTCCTTTGGCGAAACTTTTGCAATTGTTTCCACCATTTGGAAGCTTTTGCCTTTAGGTGAGTAGAATCCAACTTCACCTTCTTGTTATCCAGAACTTCATAATAATCAAATACGAAGAGTATTCAACCACTCTTCGTACTCATTGGCATCAAAACTTCCATGAAATACCAAAAGCTCATCTTCAATTTTATACTTCAATGTGAAGTCTTCATTCTCCTTACTAGGAAAGTCGAGGTGCTGTACCTTCTCCGTTAAGGTCCCTGTTTGTCTCTTTATTTGCTTAAATTCATCTCTATGTTGCTGATTTTGTTGTTGACCATCATCTCCATTCATCCGTGGAGGAAAATAAACCCTATAATCAAAATTCGAGGCATTTCCACGTCCTCTACCCCTTTTTTCTATCATTATTTCGGCCATAACAAGAGTTGATGGGAAATAAGATCAGAAAATTAAAGAAATTCCAACCAAAAAACAGCAGGTTCTAGAAGAAAAATCCAAAACTAGATCAGTTTGCAGCCCAAAACAGATCAGTTGACCCTCAAGAGATCAAAACTCACTTTGTTTGACTTAAGAATCGCAATCAACCTGACTTGTGACGTAACAACTAGATATACAATTACTATGAATGGAGATCTAGAACCTTCGACTGACCTTTCCTTCGAATCAACAAACTCCAAACCTTTAAATGGAGCTGCTAGAACCTCACAGCAGATCACACAGCAGAACAAAGAGCAATCTGTGATCCCTTCACTGAAGCAAAAGAGCCTCGATTTCTACGACAATCGAATGTTACTGGTCTTGCGATCACGGCTGCTTGTAGATTCAGCAAAAAATCAACTACTACAAAGGGAGAATCAAACTCCCGGCAGCTTCAATCAAGCCAGGAAAAATTATACGACTCCCAACTGCTTTCACTCCATTGTCGGCTGCAAAGAGACATCAATCATGACTGCTGCTATAAGTTGAAGCTTCAAAAAAAACCTATGCAACCTTTAGATTGGTTCGACCAATGCTGAAGCAACAAAATCCACCATCTCAACTCAGAAAAGGGAGAAAAAGCTCGAAACTCAAGCTCTAATACCAAATGATGCAGAAAGGCAACAACATTGCATTCCAAATGCATTAAAATCAAGCAATCTTTCATTAAGAGGTGGAAAATCTTCATTACAAGACCAAATATGGCTGTTTGGATGAAGAAAAAGAGCAAGAAAATTCTCTAATACAGAAAACAATCTGTTTCTGGAAAGAAATATCATAAAACTACTCTAGTAGCTCTATGTATAGTATTTTAACCAAGGTTTAACTAGCTTCTAACAAACTAACAGCCTTGGAACTAAATCTAACTGCTTCTAACAGATAGAAAACTAACTATAACTACCTTCTAACTAATCTCTAAGAGCTAGACAACAATATACTATGGTTACATAAGCAAAATAACCAACAAATGAAATCTACCACTAATTTCTAGTGCATCAGAAAATGATAATATTAATGAATTGATTGATCTCATCTAATATCTTTCTTTCTTTCTTTCTTTCTTTTCTTTTAAGTTAAAATTCAAAAATAAAAATAAAAAAATCTAAAAATTGCTTATTTTGTGTATGCACTACTTTTGATTGATACTTTTTGAATTTGGCGTCTAAGCTGAGAAAGCTTTGCTTTATGATTCATTTTTTGTCAGACTCAACAATGACCTTAAATAGATAAAATCATCAAACATTATGTGATATTAACGAATTGAAGCCTTCATTTTAGAGAATTTATTTTAATTTTGACAGTAAAGTTTGTAGTGATTCAGCAAGTTCACTCTCGTGTTCCAAACCATTGATTCTTTTTCTTAATACATCACACCATATGAGTCTTTATGGTGCTTGAGATGGCAAACCCTCTTTATGTTGATGTGGGGTGGAGGTGGAGGTTGAGCTCATGGGGAATACGCCCTGACTTTCTATCCTTTAACCACTCCTACACCAACAATTTATTTTACTAGGAAGTGGAGTACTGGAGAAGTCTCATCTTCTACACTACTGGTATGTATTCCATTATTTTCACTAGTAGAGCCTCATTAGTCTTAGACAATGTGGATAGAGCATCTTCCATGTATATAATATCATTCTTGCATACCACATAAGTTCATTGTTTGGATGGCATTTTAGAAGTACTTTGGTTATTTTGAAAGCAAGGAAGCTAGGAGAGTGTAATGTTTAGTCTTCTTGGACTTTGTAACTACTTTTCTGGAAGGGTGATAAAAATGTTCTGTCTAGTTGGAGAAACTTTGAATTTTAAAGGAATAGAACTTTTTCCTCGTACCACTAATTACCATCATTAACACCACACCATTAGCGTCACCACATTCAGCAACACAATCACCATCTCCACCACTGTTGGCCCTACTGCCATCACCAGTGCTACCGTAGCTGTACCATGCCCATCAACAACACCACCCATCCACCATCGTCCTAGATGTTATTACACAACCATAAGCATCATATTCACCAGTATTGCTTCTGCCCTCACCATTGTTGACAACACTGCTAACATTAATGTTGCTGCTACCGCAACCACAACGTCCTTCGCTGTTGGCACCACAATCACAAGCCTTTCCCTGCAGCCCTCCCTATCAATCCCATCACTCACACTGCCAGTGCCACCCTGCTGCATGCATCAGTGATACCCACCACCACCATGGCCATCAGCACCAACACCATACCCATGAATGTTTTATTGCTTTAATAAAATACCTTTTTTTTTTTCTGTTTTTTCTTTTGGTTCTGCAGAGCGGTCTACCAAATGCTTATGATTTGTACTTCGCTGCAATGAAAAGAAAAAATAAATAAATAAATTGCTCTTCTTGCTTCTCAAAAAGCTTAATGAATCAATGTCTAATTATGGGAAGTAGCAAAAGCCAATTGCACAAATAATTCGGCTTTTAATTGCTGATTCACAGGCAGCTGTCCTCACGGTCAGGGGAACTCATTCTAGGGTTGTGATGCTGAAGAAACAAAGTTGGATCACAATTTGCAAATATTTCTATTACTGGTTTGGACTTGAATATTTTCTAATTCTATTGTATTCTACCTATCCCTTTATCTAAATTCATTCAAGTCTAGAATTAGTGTCTACTGGTATTGATTTGATCTTACATTCATTTAACTTCTGATTCACTTTTTGTTTCCTCACGGCTTATCTGGGTTGTGCCCTTAGAAGACATAGACATAAGTTGTAACAATGTTTTTTTTTTTGGTCCCTCACTCGTGTTTAGTATATTGAAGGACTTGGTATTCTGAGGTATCTTTTTCTCTGTCCATGAAAATATGTTGTTTATATCTTCACTTTAATATCACTCTCTATCACGGTGTTCTTCATGTTACAATTTGTCTCATTTCTACTCTCTCTGTCTCTCTCTCTCTCTCTCTCTCTCTCTCTCCCCCTTTTCAAGATAGGGGCGACCATGACATGATTGTTTCGTGCTATTTATAAAGGGGAAAAGAAGACACTCCTATTCTAAGGTATGGGCAGATTCCTACTGCACATCAAGAGAATGATCTGTCAACTAGTGGTTTGTCCATCTGTATTTATTTTTGATGATTCAGCTTTTTGCCGATGTTTTTATAGGGTTGTTGGTTTCGATGATTGTTGCTATATTAGTGACTTTAAAATTTTCAATTAGAAGACCCATTGTTTCTGGATCTACACTTCAAAACTGTCTATCTATCTATCTATATATATATATATATATATATATGGAAGAGTATGCTTTATTTTCTAATTGGATACTAGAATGCAATAATTATTGTTTCCAAGTCATTTCTTTTTCGCAGAGAGTTGGCTCTGCCCATGCAGCACTCTTTCTTAAACCAATTATGGAGGCAAAAGACCGAATGCAAAGTCTTATGGAGGCAAAAGTCTTCTCAAATTTTTTATATAGCCACAAGTCCAAAAACATAATGAAACCTTAATGTTTTCTCATTAATTAAGTCGAAATTTATCTTTAATGGCAGATTTGCCCTTTTGACAAAGTGAAGATATATAATTTGTCAAGGCTTTATTTTGAATTTTGCTCAATGATTTACGAATTAGATATTGGTATTCCATTATCTTAATTATCATAATTATCTAACCATAATTGTCCATGATTTACGGATTAGATATTGGTATTCCATTACTTTAATTATTATAATTATCTTACCATAATTATCTTATGCATTAGATATTTAATTCATTTTGAATTTTTTGGTCAAACTATCATAGTTATCTTATTCTTACAATATATTCTAGAAAACATTTTAGCTTTTATACGTAACAAATTTTTACACACTATTATTTTCCAAAAACAGTTTAATCCTACATTAATAAATGAAATAAATTGGAGATTATAAACATATTTATAACATTTAAACATGTAACTGTTTCATTGCAAATAGATAATTCTTCTTCGAAAACACATATAACTAATTTGTTCTCAAACTAAAGTGTGCGTTATAAATTGTAACAGAATTACAGAAAAATCTCTTTACATACGTAACTATTTTCAAAACTTTTTACAAAATGAAAGTTATGAAATTTACATGTCATTTTTTTTCATGTAATGTTTTTCTATCAGTAAACAGTTATACTTGATTGTTCTTATAATATCCATAAAAAAAACAGTTACACTGGGGAAAAAAACAAAAAGCAATGAAAAACTACTTTTACATTTTTAAAACCCTAATGTAACTATTTTCAAAACCCCTAGAATGTGGTTGCATTCAAATAACAACATTCACAAAATTATAAACAGTTGCATCATGAAATTCTAAACATAAAAAAGTGTAATTTCATTCTCAAGTCATTTGAAATTTATTTGAAAAAGACATTTCAATAATAGTTTACTTATGTTTTTTTCACCATTTTTTGGGTGAATTCAAATTTTTGTTTAAAATCTCCAAGTTTCCATTCGATTAATCTTCAAGAGGAGTCGTCCTCTTTGTAGAATAGTTGCTCCCTCTATCAAAAAACTGAACTTCAGTTTGCAAAATGTGGTAAAAGATGGGTAAGTGAAATCACAGGATTAACAGAATCGGTTTTGGGAGAAAATTAAGGAATATATTCCATGAATGTCTCATTGTTTTTTAGGCCAACCATGTTTTCAAGGTTACCGACTTTCCTTAAGAGCAATATTTTGGTATTTTTGTCATTCCCTAAATTAGTGGACTTTAGGTCATCTAAGATTTAAGAAAGGACTTATGCCTATATAAGTTATATATTATGGACTTGTGGCCAAATCCCCTTAAAACTAACTTAGCTGGCTTTATCACTTGAGTTTGAATTAACATAGCCTAACTTCGACTAATCCCAATGACTTGACATTGGGATTATATGTGTATATATTTGTATGTATGGGTACACTAAATTTATTAAAAATACTAAAGGTTATTGTGGAACCAAATTGGTTTAATTATACATACTAGAAGGGGGGGATTAATAAATAAATAGTGTCGCTACGCATGAGATCCAAGGGGAACGCAGCGGCCTAGAACCTCTAAAGGAAAGCGGTTGCCATGCTGTCATTTGGATCTCGAGACGACTCGGGTGGGACGACGATCATCGTGTGACGTCTGGTGTCCCTCTCTCTCTCTGTTTTATTTTCTTTTTTGGACTCCCCTCACTAGGTTGGGTGGAGTGTGGATTCATTGAAGGGCCTATGTATCTACAGTTGGTGATTTGGAATTGGTATGGTCTACGCTTCCAGATTGCTTTGCTTTAAAGTGAATGTCTCCCTAAAAAGGAAAGCGTTCACAGAAAAGCATAACTCAAAGTCGCCATCAGTTATTGGTTTAAAGACGTAACTAATCGTTTTTGGGTATCCAAAAATCAACGATTAAGTTTGACTTGGATTTCAATAACTCTTAAGGTCTATGTTACCGAAAGATTATGAATACGGAAGCTCGGTTGAGGAGGGGGAAGGTATTAGCACCCCTTCGCACCCATGTTCTAAATTGCATTTTCAATGGTATAAAACTCTAATCAAATTCCTAAAATGAAGAATGCATATGATATTGACATTGGGTTGTGCAAAAATGCGGTCCTAACTTGATTTGAAAGAATTTATTGAAAAATGGCATTTGCTTTTGATTTTGAAAGATGCATTGAAAGATGACATTTAATTTTGAATTTGAAAGATGCATTAAAAGATGACATTTGCTTTTGATTTTGAAAGATGGATTGAAAAACGGCATTTGCTTTTGATTTTGAAAGATGTATTGAAAGATGGCATTTGCTTTTGATTTTGAAAGATGCATTGAAAAGGATGTGATAACCAAATGTCAAATGCAAGTGCATGTCATGAAATATGGCATGTGATTTGAATTTTAAAAGATGCAATCAAAGATGGCATACTTTTTATTTCAAGAGATGTGCGACAATCATGATATATATGAAATGATAAGAAATTGGTGAGACTTCGATGGCTCTTTAAAAATTTGAATTGAATTGGAATCATTTTGAAGTATTGAAAATTGATCTTGAATGCTTTGAAGAATTTGAATGAAATTTGACTCCTTTGAGTTATTTGAAACTCCAAAGGCATTTTGGTTATTCTTGAAAAATTGGTACTCAAACTAGCCTTTTTGGAGTCATTTGAGACTTCGAGGGCGTTTTGGTCCATTTTGGAAAAATTGGGTTGAATTGGAAATAAATTGATGAGATAATGAAAAATAGTTTGAATTGAATTGAATGAATGACATGGGATGATATAAAAATGATTTGATTTTGAAAAGAATTTTGATTTGGAATGAATTGAATTGAATGGAAATTGATTTGATATGAATTGTTGAAAATTGATTTTGGATGTTGAAAATATGAAATTGAATTAATGAATTTTCATGCAAATATTTATAGAAAATTGAATAGCCTTTCGACGTATGAAAAATAAATGATGCATTTTTTTGTTGGTAAATAGAATCATTTTTTTATGAATTTTACATTGAAATGTAATAAGGATGAATAAAAAGAACCAATTTTGGACTATTCATTTAGTAAAAATCTTACAGAAATTTCGACAGCCTTTTGGCCTTTAAAAACGTATTTGAAAAAATTTAGGGTATTTATGTTACATATTTTTCATGGCAAAAATTAGGCAGCATTCTGGCGTATAAAAATATTTTAGAAAAAATTAGTACATGTGTGACATGCTTTTGTGGAAAATTAGTGCGTGTGACATATGCTTTCGTGACATAGCTAGTGCATATGACATGCTTTATGACAAAATAGTACGTGTGACATGCTTTGTGACATAGCTAGTGTGTGTGTGATATGCTTTTTTGACATAATTAGAGTATATGACATGCTTTATGGCTAAGCTAGTGTGTGTGTGACATGCTTTGTGACATAAATCCGGCAACCTAACGGCGTAAAAACATATTCTAGAAAAAAATCAGTGCATCTGTGATATGTGTAGCAAAAATTCGGCAGCTTAATGGTGTATCAAATTATTTTAGAAAAACTCAATGCATATGTGATATATGTAACAAAAATTCGGTAGCCTAACAGCATATCAAAATATTTCTAGAAAAAATCAGTGCATCTGTGATATGTGTGTATTAGTAAAAAATTCAGTAGCCTAACGACGTATCAAAATTTATCTACAAAAGATCTATCAATCTTTGATATGTATGTGTGAGCACCACGTCCTAAACCACGTGGCTCAAGAGTATACCACTAGCCAAGAGGGCTAGCGCAGAGAGGAGTCACCACCTAAGCCAATTTAACTCGAGAACCAAACTTAAACCCTAGCAAGGTCTACTCGTCATACCGAGAGAGGGTTCAGAGTTAGGGTACATCGCTACGAAGGTGTAAAGCACCCAGCAATATCCGGTCAAAACCAACCCCCACACATAATTATTGGTTTTAATTAATTAAGTATTCAATTAAATTTCACCCTAAGCATGCAAGTAAATTATGGCACACATCTATACTACCTATAAAAAGATGAACGTGAGAAAAACTTTTGATTGACTAATATACCCTTATTTTAATTTTTAAATACACAACTACCTACCCTTCTGCATATATAGGAAATATAGTAATATGGAAACTATAATTCTAAAACACATACCTTAATATATAAAACACAAATAGGAATTTAAAGGAAACAGAAACTATAATTCCTTTTAAATACACAACTACCCACCCTTCTGCATATATAGAAAGTATAGCAATATGGAAACTATAATTCTAAAACACATACCTTGATATAGGTTGCTTTTAACAGTTCTCATGCATCATTATTCCATATTAATTAATATCTTTTCATTTCTATTTCCATACTTTGCTCCATTTTAACCCATGTGAACACCTCAATTGTCGATCGGTTGCTTCATCTATTTTATTTCAACTAGATATAGCACATGTGCGTTGTACGTGAATATTTTTAAATAATATTAGTTATACAAAATAATAAATACATAAAGATTTTATATTTTTTTCATAAAAGATAAAGTTTAAAATTCGAAAGTACAACGAAAGATTAAAAACTCTTTAGATATATATTCAGAATTTTTTTTTCTTCATAAAACAAAATATTTAAAGAGTTTATATTCATATATATTATTATACAACTTGATAGTTGCTCTAAAAAAATAATTTGAGTAAAAATCTAACTTTAATTTGTTAAGAGTTTGAATTAAAATCTAACTTTTATTTGTTACCAAATGATAAGAATGTTTATTATGTGTTTCAATTAAAGGAAGGGTAGGTATGTATTTTTTAAAAAAACATAAGGGTATATTGGTCGTTCAAAAGTTTTTCTGAGATTCAACCTTTTATAGGTAGTAAAGATTTGCAGAGCAAAACTTACCAAAGAAGGGAGAAGTCGTCGTTAATGGAAAAAGGTGGAGAGAAAGTTGAAACTACTCTTGATGGAGAAAGTGGAATTTACAATCCGACTGTTTATTTATTATATAGGAATTATAATCTACGTTTCCTTTGAATTCCTATTTGTGTTTTATATATTAAGGTATGTGTTTCGGCTGTTGTTTTAGAATTATAGTTTCCATATTCCTATATATTTCTATTTATTATATAGGAATTATAGTTTCCGTTTCCTTTGAATTCCTATTTGTGTTTTATATATTAAGGTATGTGTTTTAGAATATATTAAGGTATGTGTTTTAGAATTATAGTTTTCATATTACTATATTTCCTATATATGCAGAAGGGTGGGTAGTTGTGTATTTAAAAATTAAAATAAGGGTATATTAGTTCAATCAAAAGTTTTTCTTACATTCATCTTTTTATAGGTAGTATAGATAATTCTATTAACGCGGCTGGTGGTGATGTTTTTTTTTAGACGTTTTAATGGAGGTTCATACATGTGCATGTGCTTTAAAAATAGAGGTAAGGATCTGTCGCTTGCTTCCATTTTTTTTTCTTTTTTTTTTTTTTTTTTTGAGTGAATCTCCCCAATAGGATTCATGTAGGAGAGAATAAAGTTTTATTGAATCGAGTTCAGTTGAGTTTTCAATATCCCTATTGTGATTTAGAGAAAATTTGAAGCATAAGGTAAGTAATTTTTTTCTTCTTTTTTGAGTGTCTAAGTGATTTTCTGTTGATTTACTTACATAATTATGAATGCACCATGAACTTAAGTGCACTATCTCTTTTTGATACAAAAAAAAAAAAAAAAAAAAAAAAAAAAAATTCAATTTCTTTGAGAGTTTTGAGTCTTAACTCTTTGTTGTAGGTTATATTATTAATTCTAGCTACACCACATACTGATTGAAATGATTGATATATAGGGAAAAAAAATTATCAATATAAAGTCAAAGATTACATAACATTCACCCAACCACGCACATAAATATATTTGAACTAAGAAACATATAAGTGTACTATATATAATTAGAAATCTGAATAACTTAACTAACTTTAAAAATTTAAATATGATTGAACAAAAGTTATTAGAACAAGGTGACGAATTTTACACGAGTTAAGCATCCTATTGATTTAGAGACTTAATAATAATATACAACCAATCAACCGTACGTCTCCTTTCTCCCTTCTACCCATATGCTTCTCCTCTTTTCTCTATGCTTCTTCTCTTTTCTCCTTTTATTATACATTTAGTCTTAATTTACATTCTCCGCATATTATCCAGTGGATCTCACAAATAATCAACGATGGTGATTCTTGGCATCTCCCCCTGCCCCTCCTCTTCTTCTTTGTAAGCAGCATTCAAAACTATGAGCAAGTTTTGAGAATTATCCTTATTTTTTGTGGCTGTCTTTTATAATATTTATTATTTATTATATAGGGGTTTTTCTTTTCTGTTTCTTGACTTTGTATTGGGTAGGCTTAGGCATAGATAGTTAGCATTTAGAATTTTAGAATTAAATACCAGCGTGTTTAGTTTTATAATGCTTATTGAGTAACCGTCAACCAGTGCATCAGCTTGACATTAATTCTTTTTTCTTCTCTCTTATAAATTGAGTATTTAATCTTTTTCTTTTTCTCTCTTTACAGACTCAAAAACCCGTCATAAAAAGGTACCAATTTTTTTTTCTATTCTAGATTCTTCATTTTGATATGCTCAATATGTCTATAATATAATCTTGGAGATTAAAACTCCCTTCGTAAGAGATTAATTTGCTTTATTTTTTGTACGTTACAATTTTTATATTTTATATAATATTTTAGGTATTTTTTTTAGTGATTTGTTGAACAAAATATGTTTGCAAAAAATTCTCATTGTCATGGTTATAAGTTATTGTTCCCTATAAATTTCACTATTTTTTTTTATATATCATTTATAGGATCAATTATAGTCAATAATTTTGTTTCTTGAAATCTGTTATGGCATACCAGTTGTATAGTGGTTTTTTATCTTCCAGATCAATGAATTGTAAGTGCATCTTGATTTTTATCATTCTCTTAATTCAGTGATCATGGACATGCTTAAAATTGGATGACCAAAGGTGCACACAAATTTTAATTTGGTGGTTGGTTTTGTATTTATTTATTATTTTCTCTATATTCTTAGAAAACTTCATTGTCTTAACAAAGGTTCTTCAAGTCTTTGTGTTATATGTTATAATATATATAGGCACATGTAACGTTATGCAAGTTTATGAATCTCCTTATAGTTGTATAGCCGTCTTTCAAACTTTTTTTTTTTTTTTTTTTTTTTTTTTTGTGCTTAAGTTCATTTGGATGTTAGTTTCTGTTAGCATATCACAGGAGCCTCCACACAAGGTTTCCTTAGAGGAAACTATCCCATACCATAGCAATAAAGCTTCAATCAAGGAAATCATAGAATCGAAGGAGAAGATTCAGCAATGTCTACTGCAAGACTCTGGCCAGAAATCACTGAGAGAAATTAGTCAATTCTCTATTAAATAAAGAATGCTATTAGCTATCATATTTTTGAATTTTGAATAACCTTCCATACGTTGTAATCTGTACATCTATATATACAGAAGCTTAAACCCAATTTGGGTGAAGCAGAATTCAATCAACTTAAGCTCTCTGTTTTCATGGTATCAGAGAATTGATCACATTTTGATCAAATGATCCTCTTATACCTTCTTTCCCTCTAACCTTCTCATCAATTTATGGCTACCACAACCTCATCCTCTGCCTCTCTTTCCTCTGGTGCACTCACATCATCAGTGAATGTGCTTCCAAACATCTCCCCTCTGCAAAATATCTCGCATCTCGTTTCCATCAAGTTGGATCAATCAAACTTCTTGCTTTGGCGTAGCCAACTTCTCCCTATTCTCAAATGTCAAGATTTACTAAAATATGTTGATGGCTTCAGTCCTCCTCCATCTGAATATGTTTCTACTCCCTCTAAAAAGGATGAAGCCTCAACTATCCGCAATCCTGACTTTGTTACTTGGATGAGATTCGATCAAATCTTTCTTGGCTAGATTAACTCCACTTTATCTGAACCTGTTCTTGCACAAGTTGTTGGTCTTGAAACTTCTCATGCAGTTTGGGCCGCTCTACACTCGTTCTTCTCGATGCAATCAACTGCTCGAGTTATGCAGCTTCGCTCACAACTCCAAACAATGCAAAAATAATGAGTCACCATTGATATCGACACATCTGAGATCGCCAAATGTTCGGGAGTTCCTCTATTCAATCCTTTTCCTTCTTCTTGTTGCTGGATATCTCGTTCGTACACATCTTCTCTTTGTTTTCCGTGCAACATAAGGGCTACAAATGTCTCGATCCTAAAACTGGTCGCATTTACATCACTAGACATGTTGTATTTGATGAAGCTTTATTTCCATTTGCAAGGCATTCAAAAGGAATCTCCCCAGCCTCCAATCGACTCTACTGTCCTCACTTGGTTATTTCCTAATGATATGGAAGTACTTCCAACAACTTCCCCATATACAGAAATTATTCCAAGAGCCAATCCTCCTGCTCATGCTGATCCTAATGAACAAGTGTGTTCCCAATCACATGCAAGGTGTCCCTCTGAAGAATGCTCTCCTTGTCAGCCTACTGTTCATGAGATTCATCCTCCTGTCAATGCTCCCCCCTTGCCTTTGCCAATGGTGCCCCCATCCCAAACTCTGGCAAATTCCTCTCCATCATTACCAGTGTCAGCAAATGATGCTCCCAATATGCTTTCAGGCCCTTCTCATCCCATGATCACCCGTTTTAAAGCTGGAATTCGAAAACCAAAAGCTTGGTATACCACTAATCATCCTATTCTAACTTGTTTCCACTCTATGATTGCTAGCTCAACACCATCAGAGCCAACTTGTTTTTCTCAAGCATCTAAAGACCCTCAATGGCGACAAGCTATGCAAGATGAGTTTAATGCTCTTCTTCGCAATCATACATGGACTTTGGTACCCCCTACAGCCCACCATAATGTTGTTGGATGCAAATGGGTCTATCGCATTAAGTACAAATCTGATGGTTCGATAGAGAGATTTAAAGCCCGTCTGGTAGCTAAAGGCTTCCACCAACAACCAGGTCTTGACTATGATGAGACATTTAGTCCCGTTGTTAAAGCAGCTACCATTCGTCTTGTCTTATCACTAGCATGTTCCTCCAGTTGGCCTCTTCAACAACTCGATGTGAAAAATGCATTTCTTCATGGCCTCCTTGATAAAGAAGTCTATATGCAACAGCCCCTGGCTTCAATGATTCCACCAGGCCTAAATTATGCATGCAAGTTACAAAAGGCAATATATGGCCTTAAACAAGCTCCCCGAGCTTGGTTTCGGCGCTTTAGTTCTGTTCTCCTTGAACGGGGATTTCAAATGAGTCATGCTGACTCATCTCTCTTTGTTCGACATACCTCAAAGGGCTGCATTCTTCTTCTTTTATATGTAGATCACATCGTTATCATTGGTAGTGATCACTCTGGCATCACCACTCTCATTCACTACTTCCATGCTAACTTCGACATGAAAGATCTTGGTCCTCTAAGTTACTTTCTTGGCATGGAAGTCTCACGATCCACTGGTTCTCTACAACTCTCTCAAATCAAGTATGCTGTTAATTTACTTGAGAGAACATCAATGCTTGGTGCCAAACCAATCTCCACACCTGTTCATGTCGGTTTTAAACTATCCGCTTATGAAGGTACCCCACTCACTGATCCTACTTCATATCGAAGTATCGTGGGAGCTCTCCAATATCTCACCATGACACGCCCAGACATTTCCTATGCTGTTAATCAAGTGTGTCAATTTATGCATCGCCCGACTGATATTCATCTTAATGCCGTTAAACGCATCTTGCGCTATATCAAAGGCACACTTGGATTTGGTCTTTGCTTTCAAGCTTCAACCAATCTTTCCATTCAAGCATACTCTGATGCTGATTGGGTAGGTTCCCCAGATGATAGACGCTCAACAACTGGAGGGTGTATCTTTCTAGGTCCGAATCTTGTATCATGGATCTCCCGCAAGCAACCAACTGTTTCTCGCTCCAAGTTCAGAGGCTGAATATCGTGCCATTGCTGTTACCACAGCTGAAATATGTTGGCTTCAATCACTTCTCAAAGATCTTGGTATTTTCTTAAAAACACCACTGACTTTCTTCTGCAATAACATAAGTGCCACATATTTAGTCGCCATCCCTGTTCTACATGCTCGTGCCAAGCATATCGAGGTTGATTATCATTTTATTCGTGAAAGGGCAGCACGTGGTTCCTTAAAAGTTTTATATGTTTCAAGTGACAGACCAACTTGCAGACACACTTACCAAGAGCCTTTCCTCGAAGCGTTTTGTTAATCTTCGTTGCAAACTCAACGTCACTTCAAGACCGTTGAGTTTGAGGGAGGGTGTTAGCGTATCACAGGAGCCTCCACACAAGGTTTCCTTAAAGAAGGAAACTATCCCATACCATAGCAATAAAGCTTCAATCAAGGAAATCATAGAATCAAAGGAGAAGATTCAGCAATGTCTACTACAAGACTCTGGCCAGAAATCACTGAGAGGAACTAGTCAATTCCCTGTTAAATAAAGAATGCTATTAGCTATCATATTTTTGAATTTTGAATAACCTTCCATAAGTTGTAATCTGTACATCTATATATACAAAGGCTTAAACCCAATTTAGGTTAAGCAGAATTCAATCACCTTAAGCTCTCTGTTTTTAGTTTCAATATTGCATCTCGATCTTATTGGAATGAGAAATAAGCAAAATTAAAATATATATTATTATATCCAAACAGGAAAAGGAAAAAAATTTGATAAAGTTTGGTAGTTATATGAATTAGAGTTGTACTAGGAGATGAACAATGAGTGAGTATAGAAATTTAAATTTGATTTAAATATTATTTTTTACAATACAAATATTGTCACGTGCAACGCACATGTGCATCAACTAGTAATGACCAAAATAATGAATAAATAAAGAAAAGAGAATAAAAAATATATCAAAAACTAGAGATCAGAATATACAATAGACCAACCAGATACTAATCAACTAGCAACAAAACTAAATAAAATAACAAATTTGTTTGTCGGAAAGAAGGTGCGTACGCATCACTGATAGGTGCATATGCACCTAATAGGCATTTCACACAGAATTGCAGAACTCCACTATTGAACTTTATCATGCATTTTTAATAAATAAAAGATACAAATATAAAAACTAAACCTAAATCATGCTTTAGACAAAAATAAAATAAAATAAAAATACTAAAAGAAGAACTACAATAAAAAGCTAAATAAAACCAAATTTACCAACTTTGTAATTGTTCGTGGCTCCTCAAGTCTTTGGATTGAGTCAAACCACCACAAATCCTCCTCTTCGTCAAAGTGTTATCACAGCAAAGAGATCAAAACTCACTCGACTTTAAAAAGAAATAAAAACAAAAGACAATAAAAGAAAAGAAAAGTGATTTTCGTCACTTTGCAACAGCAGAAAATTCAATCAAGTTTTTGGGTATGAAAACGTTGGAATTGGACAAAACTTGTGAAATACAAAGTTGTAGAGAATTGAATTATCTTTCTAAGAACACCAATTGCATCCAATTCTGAGTTCATAATCAAAAGTTATGATTAAAATACGCTCGCTAGGTTTTCAAAAAAATTGCTACTGAATTATTACGAATTTCACTCTAAAAAGACCCTATTCTCCTCCCTTTTTCCTCTTAAGGCATTAAAAGAGTATATATATATCTGAAAACTAGGGTTTTTTCTTTCCTTTCTAGACTAGGTTTACTTGGAGAATAATAAAAAAATATTACCAATAATTAGAAAAGTCTTCTAACCTAAATAGGAAAGGGAAATTGCATGTTCTAAAAATTAGGAGAGTAACCACTAACACGCATATGCATGTATTGTATGTGCGTACACACACCTATCGCATACATACATGTGCTAGTGGCACAAAAAAACAACTAATTTAATAAAATAATTTTCCTTTCATTTTAACCAAAAATCCTATGTTGTGATTTGTACTAATTCTTGAAGGATAATCTGTAAATAACCACACTAAATTCATCATCGAGGCCCCCGGACTTAAGATGACAACGGTACAAATTGGGGTGTCTACAATGTGTGTTAAAAATCAAGCTTTTTGTCACTATTTGGGAGCGCATAGCAATTGGCACTATTTGGGAGTGTGCACACGCGGCTATTTCAAAGCTAAGCTCTATTTCTTTGCCTTTTTATAGAAATAGGACTAATACCCTACAAAATAGAGATTAGAAAGTTCATTTACAATTCATGCTATATATTGTTTTTCTCTTTTTTTATTGGACATCCAAGCACGATTGAAAACATAGGGAGTTTTAATTTGGATTAAACATGTAGATTGAGCAACTTTATTTGTTAGTGTTTTTTATGCATTTGCTAAGCTTGATTCCCCTTCTCGAGGAACATGGTAACTAGCTTAAAAAGAAGAGTAAAATCTTCAACGGACCCAAGTAATGCGAAATAGAGAAAAAGTGGTCCTCTTGATAGATTTGCTCAATCTAGTATGTTCAAGCACAAACAAAACCCCCTAGATGTTTTCTGTGCACATAGTCTATACATAATACGCCACTTTTTATTATATATAAGTCCTCCCAAGCTTCAACATACAAACAACATTAGTAGCACAATTAAAAGCATATGGAATGGACAAAAAAATCATATCTTTATACCTTTCTTTTGCTTTTGCTTTTGCTTTTGCTTTTGCTTTGTATTTGCTTGCTTTCCTTGAATTACATATACTTTGTACACACACAACTCACTCTCTCTCACTTGGCCTAACCATAGGGGAGGTGCTTTTGTGGTGGTTTTGTGTTTGGGAGGTGATTTGGAGTGGTGGAGTTAGCTTGAACAAGCTTTGGAGTGATTTAGAAGAAAAACTTGGTAACACAGTGAAGTTACCAGTCACCCGAGGATACTTTGACAGTACACCGACACGAAGTTGACAGTCAATCAGTAGCAAAACAGCAGCAGTTTTTGTGCGTTCTTCCTAGCTACCCAAGCCCAAAGATGGAGGTTTTTTGTAGTTGGTGTTCTTGGACAGCCCCTTGGGAAGGTTTTTTGGGTGGTCGAAGTGGTGGTGGAAGTGGTAGAGGTGGTGGTGGTGTGGTGGAGTGGTGGTGGAGTGGTGGTGAGTGGAGGAGCTCCTCCCCTTATGGATGGCCACTAGGGAGCTTCTCTCTGTAGGATGTGCTGATTTTTTTCTCTTTTCAATTTAGTAGAGCTTCTTAGGCTCTTCAAAGCTTGTGAAATGGATGGAATTAGTGGGGTATTTATGGGCAAAGTAGATGGTTTAGTTGTAAATAGGAGGATTGATCTCAAAATTGAATGATCCAGCTGTCGTTGGAAAGATAATTCCGAGCTTTTTGACTTGATTGATTGCAGCTTTTCCCAATCGTGGATTGCAAGGCATGCGGGGCCTCCAGGCTCTTTTTTAAACTTCAATTGGAAATATTTTAACTTATTTAACTCCAAATGACGTGAGATCAATGGCTATGAATTTTTCTCATCAAGCTCTTCAGGTTAACTTGAGAGTTGACTTTTCGTGATCAAGTTTGACCAAAGTTGACTTTGGGCGCTCCTCAAGCTGTGTAGGACTCGTTTGCAACCTTTTTGAGTTTCTAAGCTCCGATTGAGATGTGGTCAATTGCAATGGATTCCTTTCACTATTTTCTTCGAAATGCTTGCATATTTGAATTTTTCTGATGAAGGCTGACCAGAGTTGACTTTTTTGTGTGGGGGGGGGGGCCGTATAGATTTTTTCAGTGTTCTAGACCTGAAATTGGGATGAGACTTGTGGCAACAATCTTGTCTCACTATTTCCTTCCGAGTGACTGCAAAGTTGACTTTTACAACACAAGTGATCAAAGTTGACTTTGAGGTTTGTAGTATCTTTTTCAGTGTTCTAGAACTCAGATTGTCATGAGACTACTGGCAACGGACTTGTCTCGCTGTTTCCTTCTGACTACAAAGTTGACTTTTTTACCACGGCTGACTTTTTTACCAGAATTGACTTTTTAAAGTGCACAATGCCCAAGGGGGCATATTGAGCTTGGGAACTCTAATTGAGGTGCTTCTAGAGATGCTGGAAAGATTTTGACATGCTCTCCATGATTTTGACTTTGTTCTGTAACTTTAACTTCCTTAAAGCATCTCCAACCACGCTCGTTAAAGGGCCTTTATGCTAAAATAGCGAGCCAAACAGTGGAAAGAGGCGCTCCAACGGACTCACTATACTACTCGCCATTTTGTCTTCTGCTACATTCGCTCGCCATATATGACGAGCCTTTCTTCACTCGCTATCTTCCTTTGGCGCTCTAATTCTCTCACAAAAACGCGAGAAGACGAACGAACTATGAATCTCCTCTGGCCTCTCCTCTTACCAAACTCCTCCCAGGGGCTAAGGTACGCGTCTTTCTCTATTTCTCTCTCTCTCTCTCATACACACACAAAACAAACACAAATTCTCTCGTCTCTTTCTTCTCTGTATATTGTGTCTAGGGCTTTTTTTTCCTTCTCGATTGAAGTAGAATAAGGAGTATTCATGGCCATGTACAGGGTTTTCCCTTTTCCTTGTTTCTAATACAAAGGTTTTCCTTGCTTTCATGGCCGTGTACACTGCACAAGGGTTTTCCCCTTTCCTTATTTCTAATACAGTGGTTTTCCCCTTTCCTTGTTTTTAAGTAACGAATAATTAGTAAAGTATGCATTATTGTTGCACTAGGTTAAATTTCTTCTACCTTCTAAAGCAAATTTTGTTACTAAAGGACAAATTTTATAGGGAATGAGTAAGAGAGAGAGGAATTTAACCTTGTTGGGCAATGCTGGATGCAAATTGGGTAGATTGTTTGTAATATATGTATGCAAATTGCTCCAAATTGCTCATGAAGAATCTCCACCTGGGTTTTCTTTTAATTGCTCCAAAAAGCTGCTTTTTCATTCGTTTAACCTCTCAACTTTTTTTAATTTATTGAGTTGATGGTATTCTCTGCTTATCTGTCTTGAAATTTAGTGGGGTTGCTGAACTTTTTTTTAGGGAATTTTGGTCAAAACCCCTATGTATAAGACTCCTTTTACAATAGGCCTTACATAAAAATCAGTTTTTTAAAAACTCCTTTCAACCCCGTACAGATTAAAAAGCCCCTCATTTTACTGTTGGAAATATTTACAACCATGTCATTGTATTCTTCATACCCAAAAATCATAGATATCATTAACAAACCCACTATAATTTTCGACGATTTATATAAAAATAGAATCCCAATAAAAAATAAAAAATAAAAAAACAACCTTCCAAACGTACAAAATCACATTCCAAACATGTGAAGTGGAAATAACTTACTACATACATAAAAATCAAACCATAGAAACATATAGATATATATAGAAACATACTAGTACGTGTAAATAGTCCCAACAGTATCATGTTGTTATCCATAAGTTAAATAATTATAAACTAATGAAAGTATCGTGTTATTGTCATCAGTAAAAAATTGAATTACACTTACATTGAAAAAATGCAGAAAAAATCAGCATATACATAGAAATCAAATTATATAACCAGATAGGTATATATAGAAACAGACTAACATGTGTAAAATTATCCCAACAGTATCATGTTACTGTTCATAAGTTAAATAATCATAAACTAAACTGATACTGTCATTAGCATAAAACTTAATTATGATAGTATCATGTTACTGTCATCAGTAAAAAATTGAATTACACGTATATTGAAAAAATGTAGAAAAAATCAGCATATAAATAGAAATCAAACATATAACCATAGGTATATATATAGAAACATAATAGCATGTGTAAAATAATCCCAATAGTATCGTGTTACCATTCATAAGTTAAATAATTATAAACTAAACTGATGACAGTATCGTGTTACTGTCATCAACATAAAACTGAATTACACTTGCATCAAAAAAAATGCATAAAAAATCAGCATATTAAAACAAACAAACAAAAAAAATGCCGCAAAACCCAAAATGTTTAAATCTATTTGTTAGGTTGTATAAAAAATCAACTACAAACAACATAAAACAAAAAAATGAAAACAAAATACAAAGAAGAAGAAGAAGAAGAAGAAGAAGCCGAAGAAAAAAAAGAGGAAGAGCCGTCATTGGATAAGGTCTAGTCATGGCCTTGATGAATAGCCCCCGGAGAACAAGATACTGTCGACATTTCCACATCTAGTTTTTCTTCTTCTCCTCCTCTTCCTTCTTCTTCTTCTTCTTCTTCTTCTTCTTCTTCGTTTTCAAATCTGGTTTTTCGTTATCTCTCCCTCTCTCTCTCTCTTTCTCTCTCTCTCTCTCTCTCTCTCTCTTTCTGCCCCTCCCTTCTTTTTCTTCTACGTAAATGGATTTGGTTTGAAATTAACATACCCTGTAAATATAAAAGGGGGTTAAAACAGGTATTTTAAATATAAAAAAAACATTTCCTTTTGCTTAAAGAATCTTTTAAAAAAGTTTTGGAGTTAAAAAATCTTATGGTGGGTTTTTTGTTAAAAGCAGTCTCCTAATAGGGGTTATTGCTAATTTCTCCTTTTTTTTATTATGAGAATTTATGCTGTGGGCAATTTATGGATTATGTTATGAAGGTAGTGTTTCTTTGCATATATTCTTGAATTGTATGAACTGTAGTGTGTCTTTTGAGTACGAACTTTATGGTTTTGTTTGGATTTAATATAAAGTAGTTTCAATTTGCAGGAAGATTATTGTTTGTTAAATATTAAGGGCTTATTGATTCGAAAATTGATTATCTGTAGTGTTTTGGAAATGCCCTTTTTGGTTTTCTATGACTACCCACGTGAGTTTAGTTTGAAAACACTATGCTAGCTAATATGCTACAGGTGGGCAAGTGATGAATCTCTTGGTTTGAAAACTCTTGGTTAGTTGGGCAAGTGGTGAATATCATTATAACAAATGGGTAATTTGCACTGAATTTTTCATTGTTTGTTAAAGATTAAACCACCTGTTTCAGTTCTTGAATATTGCTAGCTGAACACTATTCTACAGGTGGCCTTCTACATAAAAGACCCATGTTTTCTAAGTAGCTCTTTCATTTAGTACACTATATTGAAAGTTGACACAAATTTTACAGCCTTGACAAATATTTCTTAGCTCTAGTGTGCCTCTTATCTACACAGCCACCTTTAATTCATTTATTACTGGTGGCTAGAATTTACCTTGTGTTCCCAAGTGCATTGTGCTACTTGATTGTGTTATTACCTGATTACCTCTATAATTGCACTTGTAATTGTATGTCTATTTATCTTATTTTAAGTTTAGTATTAAATCTCTCTCTTTCTCTCTAAGTTGGATGGCTTTGAGCCTATCATCATGATGTTATGATGTTGTGTCATTACCTCTCTAATTTTGTTTTATGTAGATGGATTCTCAAGAGGATTGATATTTTACCAACATTCTCAATGAAGAGTCCACTTTTGAAGAACAATTTAATGAATAATTTCCTGTGGATTATTCAAATTGAGGTGGAGGATCTCAACAAGTCCCAATTGAGGAGGCTCCAAGCACAGGCAAGAAAAAAAGGAGGCAACTTCTCTGTAGAAGAGGACGAACTCCTTGTATCAACGTGGCTCAACACTAGCATTGATTCTGTGATAGGAACTGGTCAAAAAAAAAAAACGTGGCATTTTGGAAGAGAATCCTATTGTACTACAATAAATACAAGACGTTTGAATCTACACATAATCACAATTTGCTAATGAATTGTTGGTCCACGATTCAAGGTGCCACAAATAAGTTTTGTGGGTCCATTGCTCAGGTTTCTAAAAGCAGTTACGTTGAACAAGATAAGATATTTTAATCATATTGAAATCTATACATTTTTAATTAATTTTATTGTTCTACATGGTAATTAGTTTGCTGCTTTTTTTTTTTTTCCCAGATTTCTCATGCAAAAAGGCTTTACCTTGAAGTGTATAATTCAAATTTTCAGTTTATGCATTGTTGGGTTATATTGCGAGAAGAACCAAAATGGTTGGAGGAAAGTAACAAGCGAAAGATGAAAAAGAAGAACAATACTACATCTTTTGTTGCATCTACACCATGTTCTATTAACTTAGGAGAAGATGACATCACCTTTGACAGTTTTGCAGACCCAGAAAGACCACCAGGAAGGCTGAAAAGGATAGGTTGCTCATAAAGGCAAAAGAAAAGCTAGGGAAGATAATAGTATGAGTTTACCTGTGCAGACTGTTATAAATCAGATTATGGAAGATAATAGGGAGCTTAATGTAAAGAAATTTGAAATATATGAAAAAACATACATTCAAAAGCAAGAAAAGATTGATGTTGAGTGAGAAATGATCCAAATGAAAAATGAAAAAAAGGAAGAGCGAATCATGGCAATGAATTTAAGTGAATTTAAGTGAAATGAATGAAATACAAGCTGAATATTATCATTCTCCCCAGATGGAAATTCTTACAAAAAGAAGTGGTAACATTCAGAATTAGGTTGATTGGTCTTTTGTTTAGACATTATGACTTAGATTTCCTTAGTAGCGTACTACTTTAATTATTGTAATTTCCTTTGAAACCCAACTTTTTGTTAATTTGCTACTATTTTTGTTATTGTAAGTTTATTTGGAACCCAACCTTTTGTTAATGGTGTTGCAATGGATGATATTTAATATCTATAATTTTGTGGGTGAGATATATTGTAAAATTGACTATTAGGTACCAAATGATTGTATACCAAGGGGCCATTTTTCAAATGAAACGCTGTCAGAATTTTATTAGAAATACAAAGAGTACAAACAAAGCCAACAAAGGAAAAACCATACAATGATACTTAATGCAATAATTAAATCTAAAATTACAATCTCTTACGATATCCTATGTAGTTGCCATAAGTGCTCAACTAGGTCCGCTTAGAGTTGAGAATGTGTTTCCCTATCTCTAATGTGTTGAGTATGTCGAATAAATTCACCAAATTCAAGAGTTGGCCGGGACAATACTGATATGGGACTTTCATCAAATGTATCATAATTGTTGCTTACTCTATTGACATCTCGCTTATCCTCAACAATCATGTTATGTAATATTATGCATGCTTGCATGATATCTTTAAGAGTATCAATGTCCTAAAAACATGCTGGTCCACGAACAATTGCAAATCATGATTGAAGTACCCCAAATGCTTGTTCGATACCCTTTCTCACTGACTCTTGAGCTTCAGCAAACATTTTGTTCTTATTTCCTTTTGGAGAAAGAATTGTTTTTACAAATGTTGACCACTATGGGTATATACCATCGGCAAGATAGTATCCCATTGTATAATTGTGACCCTTTATCGAGTAATTGACTAGAGAAGTCCGCCCTTGAGCAAGATCACTAAATACAAGACTTTTCTAGCATGTTGAGATCATTAAGAAATCTTGGTAAACCAAAAATTGTGTGCCATATCCAAAGATCATTGGAAGCAATAGCTTCCAAAATGATTATTGGTTCATGGATGTGACCAGAATACATACCTTGCCATGCTACTGGAAAATTCTTCCATTTCCAATGCATACAATCAATACTACCCAATATCCTAGGAAACCACGTCTTTCGCCAATTTCTAACAACCTAGTAATGTCATTTTCGTTGCGTGATCTTAAATATTCATCAGAAAAAATTGCAATCGTTGCCTTAACAAACCTTTTTAGAGCTTCTATTGCAGTGGTTTCCCTGATCCTCACGTAGTCATCCACTACATCTACTGATACTCCATAAATAAGCATCTTCAATGCAGCTGTGATCTTCTGAAGTGAAGATAAACCAACCACTCCACAAGCATCTCTTTTTTGTACAAATTATCAATCGTAGGCTTCCACTGTAGATTGAATACAAATAAAAAGCAAACAATTCATCCTGAAACCTCCTACGAAATACATTGGTAGGATATACAGGATCCTCGGCGACATAGTCGCGATGAAGTCTTTGATGGCCTTGAACTCTATCACGATCTATAACAGCGTGACCTGGAACAGAACCATGACAGTGTTCTAGAGTGTCTTTCAGTTATTGACTCTTTCTTCTTCTATAGCAATTAATGCTAACATCTCCAATTGACGATCAGAATCATCATCATCGAGAAGCATATTCATTAAACGATTGGGAGCCGTAGAGTATAAAGAGATAATAAAGTTGAGAGAAAATGTTGTTGAGATAAGTAAAAGTGGGAGATGAACTGAAAGTGGTGATGAGATGGGAGAATCTAGGAGATGAAATGGTATTCATATTTATAGAGGAGATAAAATATGACCGTTGGAAAAATGACTATTGTAAATATGACCATTGGAAATATGACCATTTGAAAAAATGTCCTTTTAAAAAAAAAAAAATTTAAATTTCTAATTTCAAAATTTTAAAATTTTAATTTTTTAACATTTAAATTTAAAAGTTTTTTTTTTTAAGAAAAGATGACCGTTGCAAATATAATCGTTAAAAATATGACCGTTAGAGAAAATAACAACTTTTATAATTCAAATTTTGAAAGTTGAAAGTTGGTTGGTGTAGTGAAAAAATAGCTAGCATGGTTGGAGTGCAAACCAAAATAGCTAGCTAGCTATTTTACATAATGCCCTTTTGCTAGCTAAAGTTGCTCAAATTTAGCTAGCATGGTTGGAGATGCTCTTAGCATGCAATTAGAGGCAAAAAACCCTTGCTTTCAAAGAAGCGAAGTGAAATGCTCTAGAAAAATGGGGCATTTCTGGCAGTTGTGCTATTTCACAAAAAGATTTTAGAATGTGCCAGAAAATCTATTTCCGAACTTCAGAAATTTTTGGGGCGACTTATTTTCTCACATCTGTTCGAGCGCTGCGAAAAAGGTATGTGTGATTATTTAGGATTGGGACATTTTTAGCAGTTTTGCTATTTCACGAAAAGGTCTTAAAATGTGCCATAACATCCATTTCCAGATTTTTGCGAATTTATGTTATAGCTCTTTTTCGCACGTTTTCCAACGCTTGCCAGAAATGGCTTGAAACTTCAAATGGCTCCACATAGAGTTCCCTAACTCCAAATTGGGCGTGCTATCAGTCATTGAAAAGATAATTCTGAACCCTTTAAAACCACTGAGGTCTCAACTCCTGTGCAAAACTTGTTCTCTAGGTAAGTTTTTTTTGGAGTGAGGTTGTAATTGATTCTGGTCTTCAGGTGACATCCTTTAATGAATATGCTTGGTAAAAATGGGGTGTCTACAAATAGTTCTTCTCAAATTTTTTTAAAGGGGATTGTTTCATTTAAAACCATTCTTCTAAAAGGGGTTATTCCAATTTTCCCTTAAGTTTATCGGGGAAATTATAGATTAGTCCAGCTACAGACAAATAATTACACTTCAATACAAATGATTACTAACGTCTTAGTAAATGATTATTAACTTGACTAAGAATGATTACTAACTGTAATTATTTTTCCGTTGTCAAACCAATCTGTAATTCCCCCTTTATTTTAACGGCATTAGAACTGGGAAACTTTAGTATGCATTGTTCCATGAGAAGGACCACTGTAGGTCAATGGCATTGTAGCCTAGGTGGGATTTTCCTCACTTTAAGCGATATTGGATTCAAGCTTATAAATAAACATTGATACTCATTTATTAATATTAAGGGTATTAGGGGTAAAGGGTAGATTTGTCCACTGGACTTCAAAGGGGGATGCAGTTTGAAAGGCAGGTCATGCACTATTTTGTACATGACAAGTCAATGGCAGAGCCAGGAGGCCTTTGGGGGCGCGTGCCCCCATTGGCCTCCAACAATTTTTTTTTATTTTTTATTTTTGTTTTTTTGGAATAAGTCACCATTATTTACCAACATAATGCCAAAAAAGGAAGATTGTAGTCATTTTTAAGCATATATACAATTCATTTGTAATAAATTGACACAAAAATCCTTTTTTTTGGTATTACATTAGAAAATGATTACCAAAAAATAATTTGTTTAAAAAAAATCTAGAGTTTTTAGTTTCCACTTCACAAAATCACTGGCACGGTGCCCTCATTAGAGATAACTCCTAACTCTGCCCCTCTAACAAGTGTATGTTGCTTTAGAATGAGAGTCTTTCTATAACATTGCTGGGTGGTAAAGGCGTCAGAGGGATGAGGAGAACTTGGGATTTCACTTCTTATCATGGATCTAACATCACTCCCCTACACCCTCGAGTGAGAGGGAGAGAGATGGGGGAAGTGGTTAGGTTGTCCATTTTTACTAGTATGTGTAGGTCCATTTGAGCCTATGCTTTATTCAAATCTTGCTAGTAAGACAGTTTGATGAGTGGCTCATGTCTTAGGTTCCATGCCCAAAATTGGAGAGAGCTGATGACTTATAAATTCAATGCTAACCTAACCCATTTGCTGCTGATGATATGCATGATTTGTTTGAAGGAAAATTACATACTTTTTTACCAATTTCCGTGCCAGCAGTCCATTTCAGCATACATGAACCATCACAATTTAAATTGAGTGAGAACTTTATCGGAATTTTTTTTTATTATTGAAAATAAAAAATAAAAAATAAAGAAGAAATGCCATGCTAGGTCGGATTGGGCTAGGAGTCAACATACGTAACATCACTTTGTATTATTATTTAATTTTATTTATTTTTTAATGAAATTATTTTTAAATTGAAATTTAAGAATCAGCAATCTGTAGCTAAGATGGTGTATCATACCCTACTAAAAACAAGGCCGGGTATTATATAAAACATTAGGAAAGGAAGAATTGTAAAAAAAACTCAATGAAAAAAGAAATATTTATTACCAGTTCCATTTCTAATATCATGCTGTTGATGTAACATGTATATGGTAACTGCCTTCATAATTTGCTATTAGCCAACCCACCCAAAAGAAAATATATATATATATATATACACAAAAATTTTAATTAAAAATATATAAAAGATGAGAGAAATAAAGAGAAGCGAAAGTAAAATGTCCAGAAAAAAAACAGCAATTTGCAAGTAAAATTCCATTTTAGAGGAGAGTTCTTTTGAAAAGTGGATATGGAGTTCCCAATGTAGAACCAAGAACCTGGGTTTATTGGTTGCTTAAGATGAAAGGGGATTCGTATGTACATTAAATTGAAATAAGAAAAGATTTTGAGGAAGAGACCCACATGGTTGGTTTGTACAAGAAAAGGGCCAGTCTCCCGCCCCCAATCTGGTAAATGAAATTATGAGGGCTGGGAGGATGATAGTGAGGATGCTGCACAAGTCTTGCAGACGGGGCACCAATTCTTCAGCCGCAGCCACTGATGTATACAGACCACATGATACCTATGCTCGCATTGCAAAAGCCTTCCCACCTCATCTCCAACCACATACTCTTCCTGAAAACACAAATAAATAAATAAATAAATAAGAATACCAACATATCCCTAACGCTAGAGAATTTGATCACCTCGTGTGTACGACTTTTAGAGCAAGGTGATATATATATGGACAGCTATTTGGGTCGGTGAAACGAACTGTTTAAATAAGTTCCATTTGGTCTACTTCCAGCTTTATTTGATCTAGTTAAGTGACTCTTGTGGTAGGAGTTCGGATACTGTGCTTGACTTAGGTTGACAAACTCAGAATCAATTTGAGGTCATATTGGCTTAGGATCAACGAGACTTACTGCTAAACAATCCCAACTTTAAAGTTAATACTATATCAAGAAACATATTTTTGTTCCCACTTCATCCTAATCAAACCTAAGCTGGGATCAGAAGCCTGATCAGATTTATTTAGGCTGAATTTCTCTTAAATTCATGTTGGGATCATTCTCAGATTAATGCTGTACATGCTTGGCCCAGTTTATGTTAAGAATTCAACAAAACCTGAATCTAATCCTACTTTCCACAGGAAAATCGAGGACGTTACAAAACAAATCATAGGGAAAAACTTAAAAGTGATCATAGGAAGACCTGGCAGATACTGCATTTGACATCATCATCTTCTCTGCCAAAGCCCATGGTTCCTACTTCTGGAGGTGTAGTTTCATAGATGCTCCTCTTAAGGCATTTCGCCACCGTTTCTTCAGTTAGTGCTGTGCTCACATTACCCATCCTCTCCTCTAGAGCTAATAATTCCTGTCATGGTAGCATTAAAATAGAGTAAGGTAAAGTAAGAATAGCTAAATATCACAGCTTACCGGATAAAACAATTTTAGCTCTGAACCTATCAATAAAGGCTTGTTTGAACAGTCCCATAAAAATTGAATTGTTTAATCATGTTCTGCTTACAATTTGGTTAACAAATCCTTCATTCTGAATAGGGAATCCAAGGGAATGGAATCCATAATCTTTAATGACACTAAAAAATCTGAGCAACATTATACGAATCCTAGCTTGGTCTTATACCATCAATGAAGCTGATGGATCCAAATTTCTTTTACTGGTGTTCCCAATTCAAGATGATGGATTTGTACCTTTATTGCTATGTAAAATACAATGGAGTGATCCAATCTCCATATGACAACCAAACAGCCCTGCTTCATTGTTTATACTATTAAGTTTTCAACTGAAATGTCAATGTTAGTAATAAATTTTTCAAAGAAAATTGAGATACACTTCATAAAAACTAGAAGCCAAGAAGAAAAATCTAATGGGAGAACATAAGAAAAATATTTTCAAAAAATTAAATGCAAATTAAGCCATAACACTATCAAAAATCATAACAAACCTCGTATGACATGTTATCAATATCTAGTCTCATGTCTCTATGCTGATCATGGAAACTGAGGCCATTAAGGAACAAATTTGTCTCCAGAATAAGTAATTGCTGCAAGACAAGAAGAAGAGTTAAAAAAAATATAGCTAATCTGGAGAAGTTAAAAACCAAAAGATTGGCTACCTCGTATGTTAGCTCTTCATCTTGTTCAATCCTCTCAAGAGCAAATAATACCTGGTCAATAATATAGAACAATAGTAATATTAAACTAAGTCCCGGTTAAAAGATATTACCTAAGTTTTATTAAAACAAGAATATCATGGAACAAAGCTTCATTAGTTAACTTCTGCCCCCCTCCCCATCAAAATTCTCTCTTAAATTTTGTAAACCGGTAAAAGAGGTGATAATATAGACACCGTACCTCAGCTATCCCATCCATGTTATAGTGTCTCAAGTTATCTCGATTCATTAAAGAACGGGTAATGCCACCTTCTTCAGGGCTGACTGGCATTCTACTACATAAATTCTCACCAGTATTACCTGGTCGATTGTTAGAATTTGGGCGACTTGAGTGATTTTCTGCAGAAATTTGATGTGATGAACTAGGAGCATTCACATTGATGGTTACTTCAGGTTGAGTCATTTGTGAAATCACAACAGGGGATCCGTTCAGTGATAAACCATTTCCATTTCCTTGATGAGAGAGCCTGGCCCTAGGGTTACCATTGATTGACCTCCGAGCCCTAACTGATGCAACAGCATTATCCCTGCTAGGAGCCCAATTTCTGGCTCGTCGTGAGTCAGAAATGGAGATGCCATGATTAGAACTGGATTTCCGTCCGTCTGCCAATGATGGCCCACTCATCTTCTTCCCTTTAGCAGAGGAACTACTTTCTCCCTCAGAATTCCTCTTTTTTACCAAGTCTTTTCTTCTATTTAGGCTCAAATCCGATGATGAACAACCTGACGGGACGACATCAGCTATTGAATTGCATCTTAGATTTCTCAAACCATACTTGCTTGGATTAGCACCATGTCTCACCCCCTGGCAGCTGCTTTTAGATGCCAAAGAAACAGAGGAAGCCAATAGATCTTGGTTTCCCAATCCAGATCTTTTATGAAGATCCCTCCGAGGTCTTGTACTTGATGCTATGTTAGAACTTCCTACTTCCATGGATGTCACTTCACCAACCTCAGCATCAACCGGTGCAGGGTGAAGCCCTTTTTGTATCTCTCGACATGGAGGGATAAGTTCCGAAACTTCACGTTCATCCTGAATACTACTACTTTCAGATGAATCTGTTTCTAGTTGAGAAGGCAGCTTTTTCCGAGATTCCCGAAACGATTTTCTTGGGCTGCTCACTGCTGAGCATGTCCTTGATGAACTTCCTATTATTTCCTTGCCACTTAAAGAACGGAATGAAGGCCCTCGAGATTTTGGTTTTTCTGAATATCCGTTATGAGTACCCCCCTTCGTGGAGTTTAATCTGCCACTGCATCCAAGTCGGTTGCAAAATTGAGCATTTTGATACCTGTTGTTTGCTGTATCTCTCATAACGAGCCCAGATCCCTTTCTAGAGACAACAAGCCCATCCATAGCTCTTTTACTGGAATAGTCATCCATATATAGAGGTATATACAACTGAGGTTCTGCAACAATATTAATATGAATATACTGTGTTAGAAATTTAAAACCTACTGCTTTGGCGATGACACCAGTAACTTATTGTTTGAAGCTACATACACACATTTACAATGTAAAAATGAAAAATTCTTCATGCTCTTCCCACCACCATAGCAATATATATATATATAGATACACACACACGTATGAACAGCCCAGAATTGGAAAAGCAGAACGCGCAAACTATGGTGACTGTCATATTCAGAGGATTTGAAAATGAACAAAGAAATTTCACAAAGTAGAATTATAAGCACAATAGATAAACAGTTATGAATATTTCAATAAAAAGAATACGATGAATTTCATCTGACAAATGGAACTCAAGGGCTTGGGACTTTGAGAAATTCCACAACTCAAATCCAGTCATTAGTATTATGAAAATCAATTAAAATTGTACTCTACACTTTCCCCTTGTAATGCAGACAACAAGCCAGGTGGAAAAAGCCAGACTACTAGTGGGGAAAACAAAATAGTAGCTTGTCCTATCCACATCCAACAGAATCTCTGCCTATAGATTCCAGGGTCAACTTCTGAGCTTGCATTATAAAATGCATCGCATTAGAAAGCAAAGTTTACCAAACACTGGGAAATGATTGAGTCTCAAGAAGATAAACAAAATAAAGACATCATTGCAAATATCTCGCATTCATTCAAAATGATTCATAATGGTACTTCCATAATTTGTTCTTGTACAATACTCGAAATATAATATCATGCAAATTCATATTGTTCCAAGGGACATGAAAAAGTTCCCTAATATTAGGAACTGGCTATAAGTTAAAACCATATCTTAGGGTTTTGAGCCAGAAAAATCCCCAACACAAATTGATGAAATATAAATTCTCAAAACATAGCATAGAATATGACCTGTGCTATATATAACACCGTATTTTTTTCACAATATCAAAAAAGTGAAACTAAAGTTCATATTTTCAGGGTTTGACAAAATCTAAGATTATTGGGAACATTTATAAAGTTACCTCTAATAATTCCAACAGGAACTAAATCGGAGTTGTCGATCATCTATTCATTAAAAGTATGAACCCTGTCACTGAATTCCTTTGTTATTTATAACATTCACCAAAACATATACCTAGCTCTATTTCTATAAGGCTGCACTCTGCACTAGTTCAAACCGGGACCAATTACTCAAATGTAAAGGTTAAAGCATTATTCTTATAAAAAAAATAAAAAAAAATTGTAAAAGTTTGCCCAAAATGCCATTAAAATAATTATTAAAATTCTAATAATTTTCAGAGCAATAGTGCAATAGCTCTTTTCCTCCCATAAATGTAAGACTCTTAGTTAACACCTAACATGAATATCTAGCCTCCAACAATACATAGATTATTGAAGCAACGACAATTTTAAAGCAACGACCGAAGAGAAGGAAAATTCTATGCAAGTAGTTAAGGCATGTATTCTGGCCCTCATGTAGCAAAACAATACAAGGAATAAATGTCAGGGCCAAGTTTACATTACAAATGGATTCAAAAGTATGTGATCTTCTTGCCTGCCTCTCTAATTTATTTCCGTATAGAAAACAACTTTCAAAGTATATTTTGTTCTGCCATGAATTTCTATAAGAAAGATTAAACAACAAAGGCAAACCAACACAAAATTAGGAAACATAACGAACATCTTAACAAACATCACCAAACAAAGCAAATAGCAACAGATAAAGCCCTTTTCCTAAAAAATAAAAATAAATAAATACACGTGCATATGTCCACGTTAGATAATAAAAATAGAATACATTGTTCTTCTTCATTATAAAGGCTTATGTACATGTGATTAAAAGCTTAATTTGTTAAGTAAAAACAATTAATAGAATACATTGTTCTTCTTCATTATAAAGGCTTATAATGAAAAATTAATTTTTAATAGAAGAAAAAAAAGAGCGGGGGGGGGGGGGGGGGGGGGGGGGGGAAGGAAAAGGAGAAGACCCAGATGGCGATATTTGCGTGTTTCCATCCCAAGAAATCCGGCCAAGGAAGAAAGTTCTGTTTGAATTATTCTCTACACAATCTTTCCATTTTTCTATATATACATATATAAGCAAAAACGCTTTCTCCGCAAATCAAGGGTTCAAAAAGCTAAATTATACACCAGAAAGAAAGAAGGAAGGAAAAGGAAAAGTTGTCCCAAATAATCCAAGAAACCAAACAGAATTATAAACAAACAAGAACACTATCTGCCAAAAAAGAGGGGGCAAATATCAGAATTAAATCAGGGAAAACACATACAAAATATTGGTGGTTCTTAAGCTTCAAGAAGCTGAAAACCACGAAAGAAATTACTAGCAACAAAAAAGAATAGCGCTCTAAATTTTCCAAGAAAGAGGACAGCAATTTTTAATAAATAGATAAACCTCTTCAAATATCAGAATAAAATCAAGAAAAAATACACCCAAAAACAAAAGGGTATTCAAAATTACTTGAGAAAATCGAATTTTCAATATCGACCTTTTCACGTAATTTAAGGGGAAAAAAAAAAAAGAAAAGAAGACCCGTGTCAAGAAACCAAAGAAAATGAATATTTAATGATTCAAAGTAGTTAAAAGATTGAATATTTGTTCACCTTTCCTTGTTATTCTTCTTCTTCTTATTCTTCTTCCCCGTACAAAGAGAAAGAAGTCTTGATTGAAAGAAAGAAAGAAAGAAAGAAAGAAAAAATGTGTTTCAGAGGAAAGAAGAATAAGGAAGGAGAGAGAGAGAGAGAGAGAGAGAGAGAGCCAAAAACGTGTGTAAGATCCGATGCTGGTGAAAGTCGCTCGTTTCATTCCTTAAATCTTAAAGAGGGGGTCTTCTTATTTTCTTATTACCTACTATTTCTTAGAATTAGAAGCCAAACAAAACACGATACATTTTGTGCCGTCCAAGCAAATGAGCGCGTGCTTCATGTCTGAGCCGTTTGATTGGGACGATTGGATGGTCAATGATCGACGGCTCTACGTCATCGTCAAGGGACTGAGTGAACCTTGTAACCTATTCCTCTTTTGTGGACGGAACCCACCCAACCAGCTGAGGCCGCCTAACCTCTTGTTTCAAATCTTCAATTACTTACCCCCTTTTTCTTTTTTAATTACCATTATTACTAATTTTACGTTACCCTCTCAGCTCTCACACTCGAAAAGCCCGGCTACTTATCATCATAATTATCAATTCAGGACAGGATGCTATTGGGCTAAGACTAGTGCAAATACATAGAATAAAATATTTAATAAAAAAAATACTATATTAAAATATTATATTTTTTAATACTATAAACTAAATTGTAAAATAAAAAATTTATAAGTTTCTTGATTTAAATCTTAATAAAAATATAAATTATGTGAAAGATGAAAATTAGAAAAGGAAATGTTGTTAATGGCATTATAATATAGTGACATGTCTCACTTGTTAAGTGAGTGACTCAGGTTCAAGTATATGGACAAACATTAATATCTAATTGTTTATATTAAAAAAGTTAAGGTCTTAGAGATGAGGGTAATTTCTATCGATTCTAAAAAAATAAATATAAATATAGATAATTAAGGAAATGTTATTTAATAGAGTTTCTTTTTTAAGTTTAAATTATAATTTTGATTTAGTCAAGATAACTATTAAGAATATTAGATTTGTTTAGGTCTCTTTATAAAATAACTAGGGTTAATTACTTTTTTGTACCTTCAACTCTAGGGGTAGTTTCAATTTAGTCTACAAATTTCGAATTGTCTCAATTTAGTGACAATTTATAACTTTTTGTTGCAATGTGGTCTAGAGGCTGACGTCCGTTAGGATTTTTTACGAAAATGACATGTGCCACACACATGATACTTACGTAGAGCCTATGTGGCATCCAGCATCCACCTGTGTTGTGGACGACTATAAGTTGTTATAATCGATTATAAGTTGTTTAAAAAAAATGGCGTAGTTTTGAAAGTCTTTGCTACAAACCCACGTAACCTAACGTCTCCGGCCAACTATATATTCTGGCCAATTCCATTTTTTCTGACGTAATCGGTCTTGCATCGATTAGGCCAACACACGAAAAAATTAGGGGAAAAAAATCCAAACTCGAGAAGTTTTTCCCACACCTAAGACCACACAACATCTCCAGCCATCTCCATTTTTTCCAACGTAATTCATGGGGTTTTGTCAATCCTATAAGAGGCCAACATAAGATAAAATAGTTTTTTAAAAAATCCAAACCCTAACTTTAAACCCATCACCATGATACCCAAAATTTTTCTCATCTTCTTGCTCTGTATATCCATTTCCATGGCCATCGAAGGTGATGTGGTATGCCTCTAAGGTATAAAGAGTTCACTCGCTAACCCATAAAGCAAACTCGCATCCTAAACTTTCACCAACACCTCCGTCACCTTCATCAGTGTAGCTCATCGGCATCTCTATTTTTTTTTTTTAATAAAAATTTTAATCAGCAATCAGCAGTCTCCTATTGAACAAGAAGGAGAATCGCCTCATTAACCTCAACCTCGTCCTAATGAGTCTCGCCGGATAGTTGCTAGACATTCTCTATTACTGTCGAAGCCTTGAAACCCTAGATCTCTCCGGTTATAACCTATCTGGTTCTATACATCCCTCCCCAACTTCACTACTCGTTGTTTAGGAACCCTAGATCCGTTTAACAACTGATCTATTCAATTCGATTCAACTGGAAATTCAATTAGAGATCGTCAAAAACTCGATCGTCCAGTCTGATTCTATATTAGCGGGTGTCATGCGGTTCTAAGAGAGAAATAGAGAAGCTATTAGAAAGGGGTTTTGGGGTTTCGCCAGAACCAGCAGGTGTCTTGGATCTTGGTGGCAACGGTGGAGAAGAAAATCTTGGCAAAGATCGTAGCGAAGAAGAAGGCCATAGAAAGGCACTGTGGAGGGTCGTGGGTTGAAGTGCGCTAGGTTTGAGTAATAAGAGTTTCTCCATTATCATTGCGATAAGTTTGGGATTTAGGGGTTTTGGGTTTGGATTTTTTTTCCCCTAATTCTTTTGTGTGTTGGCCTAATTGATGCAAGAATGATCACATCAGAAAAATTGGAATTGGCCGGAATATATAGTTGGCCGGAGACGTTTGGTTATGTGGGTTTGTAGCAAAGACCCTCAAAACTACATCATTTTTTTTCAAACAACTTATAGTCGACTATAACAACTTATAATCGACTATAACACAAGTGGATGCCACATAGGCTCCACGTAAGCAACATGTGAGCAGCACATGCCTTTTCCATCAAAAACCCTAACGGACATCGGCCTTTGGACCACATTGCAACAAAAAGTTATAAGTTGTCACTAAATTGAGACAATTCAAAGTTTGTGGACTAAATTGAAATTACCTCTAAAGTTGAAGGTACAAAAAAATAATTAACCCAAATAACTATTAGAAAGTTACATCGTTTTAGGTGTCTTACAATAAAATTAGAATCAAAATCAAAATCAAAATCAAAGTCAAAATCATTTAGAAATCAAATAAAGCACCACGTGGTTGCATAAAAAGGCACCATGTGTCTTTCAGCTTCCCTAAACATTGCTCAAATAAAATATTACTGGTGAACCCATGCGATGCATCAGATCAAATGCAAATAATATAATATTTAAATTTAAAAATTAATTGTTAATTAAAATTTTTACGAGTGATCAAATTCTTATGTTGAAGAAAAAATTTTTTTAAAAAAAATTATCAATATGGTATTTTTTTTTTAATCAAAATCAGTAATTGCAAAAGAAAAAAAAACTATATGATATTAGTTATTTATTAGTTTATGAATTTTTATAAGGTAATTATAATTATTAGAAATATTATGTTGATTTAGTCCCTTTATAAGGTAATTATTAAGAAGTTAGGTTAGTTTAGGTGTCTTAAGATAAAATTACTATAAAAATAAAAATCATTTGAAAATTAAACAAAGTGTTATGTGATTGCATAAAAAGGCGACACATGGCTACCCTGAACGTTACTTTATTTTATATATATATATACATGAATCGTGATGTGCGGAATTATATGAAGTATTTTATAATTACTATGTACTTATGTAGTAATATTATATTGTATTAACTTAATGCTGTAGATAGATACATTAAATCGAATATTTAATATTAAAAAATTTAGTTATTATTACTTTTTTCAAAAAAATTAACTATTATTGTTTTTTTCTTTTGAAGATTCCGGAGTCAAACTGGTTTAATTAAGGTATGATAAATTTTTGTATTCAATATACATTAATCATTTTTTTTTCCTTCCTAAGAGTCTTGACTTCCTTATTTAAATATTTCAAATATTTTTAGGTTTCCTATTTAAATTAATTTCTTGAACCAATGTGAAAGTGTTACGTCAATTTACAAGTAGGGCCACAATTAATGAGAAAAGAGAATGAATATGAAATAGGGGCAAGCTATTGCCACCACAGAAATTGCTCTACTTTCCCCCCATTACTTTATTCGCCTCACATTTTGCTATAACTAGCCCACCATATTCCTAAAATAGCTTTTTAATTAAAATCTAATTAAAAATTATATCCCCCCACAACCCCATCTCACTTACAACCACCCTCTCTCATCTTTGTGTTTGGACGCCATAATTGACGCAGATGTTGACTTTGTTTCATTCACAACACACTAGAACTACAAGTATACACTAGAAATCATATGTCATCTCACGAGAGTGAGTGACTAATCTTTATCCACCACACCCCTGTATCACTCCCCTTCCCCCATCTCTTCGTTCTATTTTGGGTTGGACGACAACAGTCACTGAAACAACGACCATAAATTGGAAAATGTCTTTTTTATTTTTATTTTTTATTATTTATGGTTAAGGTTCGTCGTGTTCGGTCCTGAAATCTGGATTTTTTAGATACGTTTGGATAGTAACAATCGAACACTTTAGTGTTATTCGTTTCTGTAACTCCAAATGGTTTTTTAAGTATTTAGCTTTGTAAATCTGAACACGTGTTCGGACTTTCAAAAATGAATAATACAAAGTTGAACATTTAAAAAGGTGTTCAGAGTTATAAAAACGAACCATCTAAAAGTGTTCGATCATCACTATCTAGACTTGTCCAACAAGTTTGGATTTGCGAGACTAAAAATGACGAACTTCAGCCCAAAAAGTAAAACTTGAAAAAAATGCTTAAATAAGGGTTTTTTTTTTTTTTTTCTTTTTTGTTACAATATTTATCCCTAACATTGCTTTGTTTGTTCATTCTTCAATATAAAGTGAGAGACTCTAATTTTTAATGTGTATATGGATTTTGAGTTACGATGGTTAAGGTTTGTGAGAGAATGAGGTTTACAGATGATATAGTGTAATTTTTTTGAAGTTGAGTGGGGTGGGAATAGGAAAATTTCTTTAAAGTTTTTTAGTAGACATGTTGTTAACGGAAAATGTACATTTGAATATAAAAATAATAACCTTTTATTTTAATTAGTGGGGGGCTTAAGGTAACTTACATGGTAGCAAAAGCCTGGCCCTATGGAATAAGAGAATAAGAGAGGGATGCCAAAGAAGAATGCCACATCAAGATACTGATCTTCATATAATAGTATAGAAGTATAGATTACATTAAATTAGATTGGTTGCAGAAATGCAATTTAATAGAGTTTTTTTGAGTTTAAATTATAATTTCATTTAGATCTCTTACAATTATTGACAATATTAGGTTGGTTTAAGTCTCTTTATAATATCTTTTAATCCCTGAAAAATAAAATTACTCTATTTGCCTTGACTTCATATTTTACTTGTGACTTGATATTGACTTACAAAGTTATGATCATGAATTCCAATTACTGTTAAGATTTAAGAAGACTATATTTTATTTTCTAAATTTAATATATATGCTCTAGGTTTAAAATTAAAATAAATAAAATAAATAAGAATTGAACTTAAACTTATAAATAAATATTAACTTCAAAAATCAAGTTAAGATTCATAAAGTAATAACAGATGTGGTAGAAGGCTGAGTTGTAGAGGCTCCATTAAGAATTTAAATCCATTTAGGATTGAACACCTAGGCGTTGCGGGGTTAGTTGAATGGTCAAGTCTTGGGTGTACTTCTTAAAAGTTATCATTTCAACTCCTCACAGTTCGCCTGTATGGATATGGGACGTCTTACTATGGACCGTTATAAGAATAGTGTGGGTTAAACCTTAGTTGGAGTAAGACTTGAAATACCCTTAATCATTAATAATAATAAACAAATAAATACATAAAAGGATTGAACACCTTGCCCCTTATCTATACTACCTATAAAAGTCTATATCTCAGAAGAATTTTTGATTGACCATTACACCTTTATTTTAAATCTTAAATACTTATTTATCCCTCATATTTAAACAATTAAGAATGTTTATTTTCTCACCAAAAAAAAAAAAAAAAACGAAAAAAAGAAAAAAAAAGTGAGAGAGAGAGAAAGAAAGATAATGACAGTTCACTTTATAAATTCTACACAACCTCCACTATTATGCATGTCTTCTAACCAATTTCCTATTCCTACCATGGCTCTTAGCTATAGAATGAATTTTGACGTATTGTGTTGAGCATCAATTCTAATGACCGAAATGAGATACATATTAATAACATTAAATATGTACATGTATCTCAAATGAGATTTATGTTTGCAACAAAAAGTAATAAACAATTAGATTTCCATATCCTATATATATAAGAATTTATGAATTTTCATATATCTTTATTATTTAAATAGTATTCACGTGCAACTGCACGTGTGCTCATATCTAATGTCTAAAAATACAAAAGTGCACCTAAAAAATTTTAAAAAGAAAATTAGAAAATTAATTAATAACCAATTCGTCCTTCTACATATTTTTAAACAAACGTCGGGTTCAAAACTTTATCTTATAAGTTGAGTGGACAACACTTTCATATGTGTCATTGATATCCTAAATGGTTTGGAGTTACCAAGTTAGCATTCTTTCTACACAAAAATATAAGAATTAAAAAATTCTGCTAGAAGGATTGAGAATTTTTTTCTTTTAATTTTTTAGGAGAGGGAGATTGAAAATTCAGAACTCCTTTATTGGCACTTGCTAACTTGCTGTCATTAAATATTATATAGGATCACATCTAAACAATTAAGAGTTATTTACTTTTCATATTCTCGATCTTAGGCAAGCCCCGAAAATAATGTACTTTTCATGATCTGGTTTGGGCATTTTCTTCCTTTTTCTTACTCTTCTACGATAGACTCTTTCACCAGTCAGGCTTTTCCTATTTTATTTGAGGGGTTATTATTATCCTTCAACTTTATTTGTAAACTTCACTTTTTTTTCGCTTTTTCTTTTAAAGATTTTATGAAAAATATTAAAAGATTTTATGAAACTAAACGCGTTAGTTTACTAGAAAACATTATTTTGAATATCTTCTAGAATACATTTTTTTTTTCAAAATCTATCGTTTAAGAATACTTTTTGACAATTTACAGTCTATTTCATTCTTACAAAAACGAAAATTATAAATGATCAAAAAGTCCACTTAAGTGACAGATTTTGAAAAAATATTTTTCTACAAAGTTGCTCAAAATGATGTTTTCTAATTGACAACTCGATTAGTTTTCATAAAAACTTTTTATATTTTTCATAAAATATTGAATAGTAAAAATAAGTGGGGTTTAGAAATAAAGTGGAGGGGTTACAATAGCCACCCTCATTTTATTTTCTTTACCATTGAAAAAAAAAAAATGGTTTGCTATGAGCTAGCAAAGCCCAATTTAATATTTTTACTTTTATTTTTATTTTTTGCAAACAAAAACAATAATTTATGATTATAAATAAGAATCATAATTGATCAACATACTTGTCGTTGGTTTTCAGTGGATAAAATGCAACTATGGTCACGCAAAGATAAGTAAACCATTTTAGTTGCCCCTTCCTATCATTTTTCTTTATAAAATAAAGAATTGGAATAATTTTGGTTTGATATGACTTTTTCTTTTCCTTTTATTTTGTTTCCTCTTCATTTTTTTTTTCTTTCTTTTTTTTTTTCCTTAGCAAAATCCATAAACCAAATAGAGGGTTAAGGGAATGATGTATTTTCGAGTAAGGAAATCCATACGTGTTGGAAATATGTGAAAGTTATGCTGCAATCCATGAAACTAAAAGTAAATTCAGAAATTAAATTTTTTTGTGAATTACTTGCAGGTATAAGAAAATTCTGAAATCATTGGTAGGATAAATATGGATTCCATTCAATTGATTAAAAGAAAGAAAAAAAATTCTGTTATTTTGAAAGAAATTGGGCTTAACACGATGCCGCATAAATAAATGGGCTCAAGACGATGAGGACTTACCCAGGTTCTTCAATTCTGTTACTCACCGCATGTAACTTATCCAAGGCTCAACACGATGCCGCATAAAGAAATTGGGCCCAGAGATTAAAAAAATGAAAAAGGATAAAGAGAGGAGTTCTTTTTGGTAAAAAAAAAAAAAAAAAAAAAAAAGGTGGGGCGGGGAGTGGGAAAATGAAAAACAAAAGACGAGAGAAGTTCTTTCTATACTTTTTTATTTTTTATTTTCTGTTATTAAAAAATAGTAAGAATGATGGAGACAAAAAAAGAAGTAGCAGGTATTCAACTCATCCTTGCTGCATGTCTGCCAGGTGTCTTCTCCCACCAGTGCCACTTGTGATGTGACTTTATGGGCTTCCCCTTTTCTTCTTGTTTGCTTGCTTACCAGTAAGATAAGGTTAGGCTTACAAGACATTACAACATATAATTATAATAATACATCGATCAAATTACAGAGAGAGAAAAGCTAAGATGTAAACCAAATTGCAAAAATTCATGTGCGCATCAATTGATCAATAGAAAAACCATTAATGCCGAGCTTGGTTTCAGCCACTATATATGACAGGTTATCTTTTGAGAATGACTTGTCAAGTGGACAAAGCATAATGGAAACGTGTCAAACCCATTAATTAATAGAATGACATGTCACTTGAACACTGCACGATGGAAATCGGAAACGTGTCAAAGCCTTAAGCCCCGTAACAACTTCTTAAATGGGATCATTACTTCACATCACAGGCCACATAGGATGTGAGTTTAGGTGTAATGCAATAATGAAACCCATGGTTTAATGCGTATGTAATACAATAAATCTTCGGAGATGCACTTTTTTTTTTTCGCACCAAATCCTATATATATCTCATCTCATAGGTAGGTCCCCTAATATCATTTTTTTTTCTCCTTTTTCAAAAGACATTGTGGGGAGATTCAAATTTTTAAGTCTAATGGTATGTTCTATCCTGATAAGGGTATAAGTTATACCAAGGTCTTGATTTATCAAATTGACTTCATTTCCTTTGCCTAGGGAAATGTAAATATTTTAGATAGAACATTTTAAAAACATATTGAATTCTTATCAAAATTAATAAATATGGAGTAAGAAAATGGTTACAGCATGGATGCCAAAAATATCATGCAATTATCAATAATCCAATACAAGTCTCAATTAGAATGTTAGGACATCTCTAAAAGGGCTAATTATTTTTGGGGCAATTATAGATAGGTCCGGCTAGGAGAAAATAATTACAGTTCAATATAGATAACTACTAACTTCTTAGTAAATGACTATTAACTGTAATAATTTGCCCATAGGATGACCCAGCCTATCTGTAATTTCCCCGCTATTTTCCTCTACTTTGGAGGGCCTAAGAGCATCTTTAGGGGTCCTACCTATTCATTAGCTACTTTACTCATAAAACACTCCCTTTGTCCCAATTTATTTGATTACTTTGACTAAACACACATATTAAGGCAATACATTTAATGCATTGCCATGTCATCTAATTTTTTTTGACTTTCCAATTCTATTCTCTAATGATAGAATCTCACTCGATGGGATAACTAATGAAATAATGGTAATTTTAAGAGTGGTGATACTCAGGAAGAGAGATACCCAGGACAAATAGGGGGTTGATACACAAAAATAGCCCTTAAAAAACTCTCAGTGCATCTATACCAAAAAGAATAAAAACCTACTTTCCAATTTGTATTGAATACCCAACCGAAAATCACACTCAAAATCAAAAGTAAGAATCGCGCTAAAAAAGAATAATTCTTTATTTTGAAAATTCAAATAAAAACCAAAAAAGGAAAGAAATTCAAAGCAAAATAAAGATAAAATCAGCTTAAAAATTGACATAAACTTGTTAAACGTACATACCTTGATGCAGTCAGATGCAAAAAAAAAAAAAAAAAAAAAAAGGGTGAAATTTTTGAAAAAAATTACATAGAAATTATCTAGATAATTAGGATAATTATTTAGAATTATCTATAAATGAAAGATAATTATCTTAAAAAATAAACATAATTTTGAGATAATTATCCTTAAGAACACAATAAATATCTTGATCCAAATGACACAACCAATAGCAAGGGAAAAAAGCAAAAGAAAAAAAAAAAGAAAGGGAAGATGAAGAAGAACTAGGCAAATCGACTATCGGATCCCATCAAGAACGACATGAAGCCATTGTAGAAATCACACCCATTGAACTCCTCGAATAACGGCAGGTCGCGCGTGGTTGAAGTCTCATTGCACAAATTGAACCCCTGCCTTCATACTCAAGATTTGGCCATGAATGAACACATCTGAGGATGAGAAAGAGAAAATTGTAGTCATCGAAGCTTTAATGGTGATGAGATTTTTGGGTATTTGATGGTGAGTCCCTCTATTGCGTGTGTTGCAGTGGGTAGAAGAGAGACAGAGAGAGACATATTTGTAGAAAAAGAGGATGGGTTCTATCTTATGAAGAGAGAGCTAGAGAAGGTTGTTCATACAAGGAGATAAGGGAGGAGATATTATCTTATGAAGAGATAGAGGGGGGTTCATATAAGGACATAAGGAGGGGGAGGGGAGAGATTTTTGCAGGTGGGATTGTGCGTGTTTTATGCTAAGGGATAATTTTGTATTTTTGCATTTTCAGTCCAAGAATCGATCTCATGGGCCCATCCCAACAATCATTTTCCTAATTTTAAATATAATGAAAAGCATTCTGGTAAAGCAAACTAATGATTTGCTTTGACTTTTGAAAGTGATCAAATATTTTGGGACATCCCAAAATGGAAAAATGGGACGGAGAGTAACATTTTTTATAATAGTCAATTATTTATTCACGTGATTAGTTCAATATAGGTCTCCATTTTTTGTCTTTTCCAAGTTTCCAACTAACTTTCAAATTTTGAGAAGAGAGAACGAAGCATGGACGAAGGTTTTAGAAAATTGATTAAAAATATGGGAAATTAGCAATTACCCTTAATAGGGGACTGCTTTTAACAATAAACCCACCATAAGACTTTTTAACTACATAAACCCATTTTTTAGACATTCTTTCAGTATAAGGAAAACCATTTTTTGGAAATTCCTGTTTTAGCCCTTTTTATTTATCAAATTTGTTTTGGGTTATTCCTCTCTCATATGGTTTCACTTGCAACAACTCCCACCGGCGACGGCTTTTCTATGATGGTGGCTACTATTCTCCCATGGTTCCCACCAGCAACATCTCTTCGACGATAGCCAAGTGACACCTCTTCTTCGATGGGCCACCACTATCTCCACTTCCACCACCTGTAGTTCTCTTTTCTCTTTCTCTTCTCCTTCCCACACTAGATCTGAAAACTAGATATGTTACCAACTAGCCATGGCTACCCTTGGTTTCTTCTTCATCTTCTTTTCATTTTTTTTCCTTTGTCCCACCAGATCTGGTTGAAGTTCAACCATGGCTATCTTCTCACTTTCCTTTTTTTTTTTTTTTTTTTTAGTTTTTGTTCAACCATGGCTATTTGCTGTAGAATTTATAGTAGCACGAGAAATGCTATTTTTAATAACCAACATAGTAAACTGTTACTATTTGCTGTAAAAATTTTAATAGCACGAAAAATGCTGTTTTTTTTATAACCAAAATAGTAAACTGTTACTATTTGCTGTAGAAATTTTAATAGCACAAGAAACAACAGTTTTTTTTTTTTTATTTAATTTTTTTATTATTATTATTTAGTCAACATAATAAACTGTTGCTATTTGCTGTAAAAATTTTAGTAGCATGAGAAATGCTATATTTTATAGCCAACATAGTAAACTATTACTATTTGCTGTAGATATTTTAGTAACACGAGAAATGCTGTTTTTTATAGCCAACATAGTAAAGTGTTACTATTTGTTGTAAATAACGTTTTATATAATGCCATTTTTCTCTATTCTAAATAGGAACGATTTTCATAGAAGAAGAAGAAGCAGAAGAAGATGAATGAAGAAGATGGTGATCTAACTAGTGTGATGGGCTAGGGCTTGCTTTTTTGTTGACATGAAGGCTGAGGAGAGTCACGAATCTTGTAGAGGTTGCCAAAGATGGAGAAGGTCAATGATAGGGTTGTTGGAGGTCGAAAAATGGTCGGTAGGTGATCGGAGTTCTATCGCCGGTGGAAGTTGTTGTCGGTGGTAACCATGGAAGAGAAAGAGAACGAAACGTGCGAGAGAAAAAGAAAAGGAGAGAACGTAGGGGGTGAGACTGAGGGAGAACGATGGGTTAGGTGTATATGAAGGGTAGTTTTTTCCATTTATGCTCAAAAGGGGTTATGAGAGAAACAAATTTGTTTTGGATTCTATTGTAAAAGATATCTTATACTAGGGGGCTATGGCCAAAATTCCTTAAAAATAAATAGTTCTTAAGCCACCTATATAAAATAGCCAGCATAATATGTAATCCTCCCAAGAAAGAAAGTATTGGTTTTGCTCTTTAAAATAACAAAGGGGGCGGATAACCTCTTGGAGATGCTCTGATAAGAGCTCTCCCTTATTTAGTTAATGGACTCTTCAAGAAGGCTAGCTGTTTTTACCTCTTAGACCTAGCACTCCCCCCTCTCTCCCCCCCAACCCCCCACCCCAAAAAAAAAAAAAATAAAATAAATAAATAAAGCTAATTGAGGTAGAAAGACTAACTACATTTTGAAGTCTAAAAGGGGGTAGATACTTTAGGAAACCTAATAACTAACTTCTTAGAGATACTTCGACTCTCTACTTCAGTTAAGAAGAATAAAAATCACTAGCAACTTGTAGATGCCCTTAACATGTATTTTCTTGCAATTACGAAATATTACTTTTGGTACTGCCACTTTTATTAAGTATTTTTTACTAAATGTGTTGTCACACCAACATAATTGACTTATCCCCCCCCCCCAAAAAAAAAAAAAATAAATAATTTTCGTAGTAATTGATATGGCATCACCATGTTAGCATAGTAAATTAGAATGGCAATTGACATGATTGATAATGTGGTGGTAACTTGATACTATACAATGTGCTAACATTATATATCATGCCAAACTGTCACATTGAACAGTATAGAAAAATTAGTAGAAGTGATAGTAAAATTCGCATCTTCCATCATTGTGGCACTCTGGCTGGAAGAAAGGTTTGAGATGAGACTGATGACATAGAAATGTGGCTTGACGACCAAAAGGGCGCTAATTATTTGGCATAGAAGTCTGAGAATCAACGACTCCACCAAGTTCCACAAAATCAAAGCAAAATAACATCCATGTCTATTGGCAACGAGAAAAAACCTAGGAAAAAAGTGGAGTTGGTTTGGTTTTTCATAATAGGGCTGGAGACCTATATATATATAGCTCGCTCATAGCAGCACTACCTAAAGAAATCGGAAACAATTTCAGATTGAACATTATTGTATTGTATGGCAAGGGAGTACATAAATCTATATAAGAACTAAGTCATTAGGGCTAGCCTAATGGTGAGGAAGTGTGGGGCAAAAGGTTTGATTAGGTTATGCTAGGGGTTTGACCCCTTCAATTGTACACACACACCACCCCCCCCCACCAAAAAAAAAAAAGTATACAAGAACTCGAGAAAAAACCACGAATCCCTTGCTATACAATGACACAAATACAATGTTTAATGGATATCCAAGGGAAAATATACTTTCAATTTGTAGGAATGCTTAACAACAATTTAAAGCATTTATAGTTTAAATAGTGTGAAAAGTCGAGCATAGATTGGGAATTCTCCACAAAAATGTTTTGGAATATGCCCCATGTGGCTGCCGAGAAACTGTAGAAAAGATAAAAACAAACGTCTGATTTGAATCTCAGGTTTTTCCCACCTCTCCTCATTCGGGGGCGAAGATAACAAAAAGCCTCCACTCAACCCAGGCTAATTCAACTGATGTGCTTAGTGGAGAATTAAGTGAGCTTTTCTTTTTTTCTTCTCCCTAGTTTTCTCGGCAACCAAATAGGGGGCAAATTATAAATCGATTGGGCCCACCAACCTAAATCTATCTATATCTATATTTATATTATACCTATAAAAATATGAAGAAAAACTTTTGATTGACAATTATATCCTCATTTTTAATTATATATACTTTTTTACCCTTAGTTTGAGAGAAGAATTTTCTACATGTGGGTTTAAGATAAAGATCGAATACAACGTGTTAATATGAGTAATAATATTTATTTTTAACCAAACAATAGAATCCTAAAACAATTAAAAAAACCCTAGAATCCTAAAACAAATAAAAACAAACTAAATAAATAAACAGAGTTTGAAACTAATTTGAAGTATTAGTTCATACACCTACCATGACTCCTAGCCGTGTATACACACATTAAATAAAAACCCTCATTTGGTCCTTGTTCTTTCACTTTTGTAAATTCTATTTGATGCAAATGATTCAAAGACCAAAATATAATAAGATTTTATGGTAATAACTTTTTGACAAATAAATTATTTTTATATTAATTCTATTGGAAAAAAAAAAAAATCTCATACAAAAAATTCGCATACCAGGTACATGTACTATAACTAGTACAATAAAAATATAAGCATACTGCCTCTCTACAGTATCAACAATGCAAGTTGGGAAGATTTGTTTTTGCTTGATACTGGATGGATTTGAACCCCTGTTGAACTCTCTCTACAGTAGCTGATTGTAAGGCCAAATATAGTGCAGGGGCAATATATATGCTACTAGACTTGAGTATCCTTAAGCAGCAATTGACAGAGTCAGTTTGAAACGTGGGATAAAGATATGGGTTTTCTTAATGTGTGCCCTAAGGGCACATGTTAAGTTATAATTAATGACCTAATCATTGTATGGGAAATGATGATTTGTACAGAGAATGGTGAGAGTTGTTTGGAAAAATGTGAAAATACTTAGAAATTTGTGGAAACACATTTTTCCACACAGTATTTTGATCACTAATTATAGTTTAACATATGCCCTTAGAGCATACATTAAAAAATCCCTAAAGATATATAGGAGGATTATGTAAGATAAGTTTATTCACCGACAATATTAAATGATACACTGTTTGATACCAATTGTTCTTTTTCTAACTATAATATTAGGTCAAAATATCAGCCCACAACAAATTTTGAAATTCCTGTAGTTGCTTAGTAAAAGGCTTGGGATTTGAACCTTGGAATGGATACAGAGAATACGAAGAGGAATATTTTTCGAAACAACCAAAAAATGGGGCACAAAGAGAGAACTGTGGGATTGTGTTTTTATAGGCGTCTTCTGGTACTCTCTCCACCGGAAAAAAATAAAAAATAAAAACCCCATTGAGTTTGTTAAATAGGGCATATGTTGATTATAAAAGGATAAAGTGCAGAAAACCTCCCTGAAGAATGGGGTCAGCAGATAACCTCCCTTATTTTTTAATTTTGTCAATGTGCCCACTAATTTAGTTGAAAGACAAAACTAGTCATGATGCTGGCGAGAGTTTTGGCAATTTTGCGTAATATGGGTCTGTTAACGATAATATGTGTGTAGCCACGTGACTAATTTTTATCAATTTTCATCAATGGCAAGTGACGGTGAGGTACATTGACAAAAATTAAAATATAAGGGAGGCATATTGACAAAATTAAAATATAAGGAGAGTTATCTGCTAACCCCCCATACTTCTGGGGGATTATCTGCATTTTACGCATTATAAAATTCCGATATAGATAGGCCTTAGCCTTAATATAATAATATAAACATTAAACACCATCAATTAATGGATATGAATAATTTCCTTATCTAAAATTCGTATCCGGCCAACCAAATGGGGCCATAGTTTATAGTAAAACGTACGTAGCATGTCAGCATGAAGAATTTGGATGCACCATTATAATTAAGGGGTCACACTAAGTACTAGGTTTATAGAGAAACCAGTTTCATTGGACGTGTTCAATTAACCATATGATTTATATGCTATTATTATTTTGCGCTCCAAAAATTTGATTAAATTCAGTAGGTAGATTAATGGCCAAACTGAGCTTCATTTTAGTAGGCATGATGCATGAAGTTTGACCCATCTTATGATATTGGTCTTCCTTCCTTCTCATGGTTTTTTCGCTACAGGAAGTAGAAAACGGGCTTCTAGAGACCAGAGGTAAGATTTGGGCCGGGTCTTTTTGCAAGGAGCATCCTCTCTTTATTAGGGGATCCCTCATTGCAACCTTTAAGTTTTATTTGTCAATCTCATTAATTTTAATTTCTTAAGGTTTTAGAAAAATATAAATTATTATAAAACATCATTTTAAACAATTTTGTAAAAAAAAGTTTTTCCGAAATCTTTTAGTTAAGTAGAATTTTTGGCAAAAATGAAACAAATATGCTAAATAGCAAAAAAAAAAAAAAAAAAAAAAAAAAAAATCTATTTAAACGATAGATTCTGAAAAACTTTCTGCTACAAAATTGTTCAAAATAATGCTTTCTAATACATTATATGATCAATTTTCATAAAACCTTTTATATTTTTCGTAAAATTTTAATAAATAAAAATGGATAAATTGCACTTAAGGATCCAGAGTTTAGGGTAGGTTTCACTTAAAGGTATCAAATTTTAATTGTGTCAATTTGGTACCTAACATCAGCGTTGACCAAAAATCAGAGACGGTGTTAAGGGCAACTCTGAAATGACTGTAATGCCTCCCAAAAAATGATGTCGTTTGGAATAAGGTTATTTGGGCATCTTAAACCCACACCATTTTCACTCTCTTCTCGCCTCTATTCTTTCGCCTCTCTCGTCTTTCTCCATCTCTGTTCTTCACCCTCCATGCCCCCATTTTTTCTCTCCTCTCGTTTCTGTTCTCTCGCTTCTCTTTATCTATGTTCTTCTCCTTTCATACCCCCACACCTCCATCCTTCTCCTCCCAAACCCGGCCTTGCCATCGCCATTTAAACACTTCCCCTCTCTCCACTTTCACCACAGCTATGTTTTCCACCTAAAACAACCTACGATTGGCCTTTTGACTGCATAACCATCGCTTCTTCCTTCATTTTCAGATCCACAATCATTGAAAACCCAATTTTAAAACCCACACCTTCATATTCAAAAGTCGGCAATCATTGTCGGTGCGGCCACTCATTACAATAGTGTACACAAAGGAAGAGTCTTCATCTACTTTAGATTAAGCTTGTTGCAAGCTTACAAGCAACATCAACCCAACAACAAAGATCTACATTCTCTGATCTTCCCTTCTCCATGATTGGCACTTGTCACACCCCATTTTTGCACCACCTTACTAGGGTTTGTTATTTCATGTTGGTTTTTGCTTTGTTTTTTAGTCTAGTCACTTGTATTAGCTTTTTTAGAGTCCTAAGGATAATGGGATGAATTTTGGTTCAATTTGGAGTTGATCTTAAAGGTTAATAAGAGCTTTTGTGACTTGAGGGGCAAAATCATCTTTTAGGTCATAAACTTTTCATTTGACCTTGAAATGATCTCCAAATTATCAATTGGAGTTCATATTAAGGCATATGAGGTATTTATAGGTTCAAATTGGTGAATCAATGGATTAGGGTTAAAATGGCTCATAATGGTTTAAGTTGGCTAAAAGACCCATTTCGGGTTGGCTCAATTCAGCTCATGATTACCAATCAATTTTCTTAAATGTGACTTTAATTAGTCTTTATTACATCCCTAAAAGTGTTTTGGAAAGTTTAATTTTGGTTTGGAAAGCATTTGGTTCAATCCTATATGCATATCTATGCTTTGCAATGGTAGTGCATAGCGGTTAATCGCCTTTGTAAAACCTAACTATGTACACATGATTAATGGTTTTTGCCCTAAAATATTTAAAAATGTATTCCTCATCGAAACACTGGTCATTTTGGTTTTTATTTCATCAAAATCGGAGTTAATTTGACTCCTAAAACACTTCTAAAAGGAAAAATGTCCAAAAAAAGGGAAAAGCTGAAGACAGGCTTGGGTGACCCCCAGCCTTGGGCGGCTAGCTGCCTGGGCCTAGGGGGCTAGCCACCTAAGGCTAGGCAGTTACCCAAGCCATCTTCCTATTTTTGATGAAGCGGGACTCTATTACCTATTTTAATGGATTTGCATTCTTTTCGACGAGTTTCTTTCTAATTTTTGGTAACTTTTGAGTTCTTTGAGCCTTAAGGGAGTCTTTAATAACCCTTGAATTAATTTTTAGGGTTTTAATCCTAGCCATTGATTTATCCCAATTAAACCCTATAAATACCCCACTATGTTTCAGCATCAGGAGAGCCACTTTTATGCATTAAACCCAAGTTCTAAGAGAGAATAAGAGAGAGAGTTCTAAAGGAGAGTTGGAGTTCTTGCTAGAGGCTTGAAGAGAGTTGTTTTAAGTTGTTCACAAGTGAAAGAGAGAGTCTCTACAGCAATAAAGGAGGCTTAATCCAAGGTATCCTCTAAACCCTTAAGGCTGAAATTAGGGTTTTCTCTTAGGTTAGCTTTATTGCGTGCAACTGTCATAATTTTTATCATGAATTGATATTTCTTTTAGTTAATATATGTGATAATAATAATATCCATGATGAGTTTTGCATGCTTTAGACTTATTCTATAGGATTTAATGCATAGTTGTCATTCTAAGGTTTCCATTATCCTTATTTTGGGCTAGTTTCATATAGCATGCTAGGTTAGGTTTTTTGAATTGTTTCTTTTCATGATTGTTACATATGTTATGTATGTAGAATAATCATTATAAATGTTGCATTCATATTAGTGGATTTCTAGGTTTTTTGTGCATGTTATGGTATTAGGGTTGCATTAAGGTTTTTGTTATCTTATTGTTCTTGTTATTTATATGATTAATAGATGATTTTAGGCCTTAATTCAATTTTGTCTAGAATAGTATTTTGTTCTTTTTGATTTGTTTTGAGCACGAGTAAGGGTATAAATGGGTGTGGTAATTGCCTTATTGCAAATAAGGTTGTTATTGCCAATTTTGCTATTGTTTGGAGTAAATTGCAAAGGTAAGTAGGGTATAAAAGTGCCCTAACTCTCTTTCCTTATTCTTTCCCTTCTCTTTCTTAGGGTTATTTCTTAATATGGACACATGGTGATTTCTAGAAGTTCTCTTATAAAATAAGTTACCTTTTTCTCAGAAGTTTCCATCTTGTGGAAGTTGCCTAATTTCAAACTTGGTTCATTCATCATATTTTCTATCTTTTAATAAAGAAACTTAGGGTTTTTACCATAGGTTCATATTAGGTTATAACCCTATTCTATTCGAACTACGTGGACTTTGATCCATGTATTTCTATGCATAGTATGTAGGTGCTCATTTTGAGGTTCAAATCTACTCTAGGATACCAAGTGTCATAGGTTTTCTTCTTTCCTTTTCTATTTTCTCTTTTATTTGACTATGTGGATGAATGGAGTAATGATATGCATGTTGTCTTGTGATGATATTTGCTGATTTTTGTGTGATAAGACTTTAATTTAGCCCAAATAAACTAAGAGACCGATTAGGGTGACATGGGTGCCTATAGGCTTTTTCTAGAACCTTCCCATGTCATAACTTAGCCTCCGATTCCCTAGTTTCTTTGGTTTTTAAAAGACTAGTTTTGGCCTTTCCATTTTAAAACATGGAGTCATTCAATTGTTTTCTTAAAACAAAAGGTTTTTAGGGTTTTCCTTGTTTCCTTAAAAAATAAGGTGGCGACTCCCTTTTTTTCAATCACATGGGCCACCTTTCGGGGTTCACAGTGTGGCGACTCCATTGGGAACTTGTAGGCTGGACTCTATAAAGTTTAATTGGGCTAAATTAATTTCTTCTGTTTAATTAAAATCAATCACATGCATCCGCTTGATTGTGTATTTTCATTTATTGCATTGTGTGCACAATTCTTTCATGATAGGCTTAATTGTCTCTTAATGTATCCTTTCCACTTGATGGGCCTAGTTTCAACTTTAGTTTTGCTAATTCCAAGTGTTCGGGTGAAAGCTATTAACCTCTCTTGCTTAGTACCCTTGGGTTTGCCTTAGGGTATATTAAATGAATCAATTACGTATTGTTGGACCCACGCGGCATTTATGATGCCACATGTGGTTAGGTATAAAAATTGGTTCAAGCAAGTGAAGGACCTTAGCCTACCCTCTCTTAGTGTATGTAGTGGGCCTTATAGGACACAATGGTCTCACTATTATGCACCTACATTTGATTGTAATGATGCCATGCCGTGATTGTGATGTGGGGCTTCATATCCTATGTCTTTAACATATACTTTTGTACTCTAACCTTTGTAAATGCCATGGGTTAGGAGGAATAAGTTAAAGAAATAAGATATTAGGCCATAGGTTAGGAGGAATAAGTTAAAGAAATAAGATATTAGGCCATGTTTGTGATGTGTAAACCTTGGGAACTAATTAAACCTAGTTGATAGTCTCTACACCCTATTCTTTTAACATATACTTTTAATCCATAACCTTTGTAAAGGGTAGTTGGATAAAAGGAATAAGATAAACGAGTATGATGTAACATCCAATTCATTGAGGTAAATATAGAGGTTTAGGACAAGTCCTTAGGCTAAAGGTTAAAATGTTTCCGTTTATAGATGTGCTGGCTTGGATTCGTAATCAGCAAAGGCGTCTAGTGAGCGTTGATTCTACCCATTGAATAGACATGGTTTACAAAAGAGCTAGTGAAGGGATTTTGATCTTGAGGCTTGCTTAAAGGCTATAATGACAAAGCTTGACCACACTACCCAGACGTTCGAGACAGCATTGAAAATGGCTCAAGATAATGAACAGAAGATAGCAGATCTAGAACAAAATAATGGCTCGAAGACCCATTCCTTGGGTGCACCTCATGGGTCTGGCACTGAAGATGGACCTCAATCCAACGAGAACAATAAAGCAAAAGGGGAAAGTAGTTCGAAACCTGAGATCATCAAAATAGAAGGGGAAACCAAAGGAAAGGCTACTAGTAGTGATTTTGTGTTGGCTAGCAAGGTAGAGGCTTTGGAGAGAACCATAAAAGGGATTTATAGGGCAGATGAATGGTGGATGTACGTACTTTATCCTTGTTTTCAAAGGCCTGCAATCCACTGCAATTCAAGATGCTAGAGTTAGAAAAATTTGATGGGACGGGCTGCCCAAGACTTATCTGAAAATGTATGTGCGGGCTATACTCCTTCAAGGGGCTACTGATGAGCTTTTAGCTCAACTGTTCTATGAAACCCTTGCGATTGCTACTTTGAAATCGTTCCTAGCGTTGGATGAGAATAGGACTCGGACTTGGGAAGACATATGTAATGAGTTCTTAGAGTACTACAAATATAATACAGAAGTGGATGTTACACGGAGAGACTTGGAAGCTACAAAACAAGGGGCTCATGAAACCTTCTTTGTTTATATTACAAGGTAGGAGACTAAAAGCTTAAAAAAGGCGGATAGACCGAATGAGGAGGACCAAATTCAGCTGGTGGTTAAGAACTTGCTACCAGTGTATCACAAGCATCTGTTCGCCCACTATTTTCTTAATTTCAAGGCTTTTATTGGGGCTGGCACGCAAATTGAGGATGCTATCAATGATGGAACAATCAAGACTGAGGAAGTGAGGAACCGTAAGACAAACTTCGCTGGGAAGAATAACACCGAGGTCAATGCCATAACCCAACCCATTCAACCCATTTCTCTCAATGATTTCAACACACCTTGCCAATTCATTGAGCTATACATGTCACTTGAAAGAGTTTTAGAAAAGCTTATGAGCCGAGACCTATTAAAGCCACTTAACTCAAGGCTCCCACCTAGCCCTTTACCTAGAATCCTTGTTTTTGGTTCAAGACTTGTCTATTTTCCATTATATGGAGTCAAATTTGTTTTTATAAAACAAATCTTTTAGTGGTTTTCTTATACCTTAAAACTGAGGTAGTGATTCCTTACTTTTTGAAACTCTTTTAAAAGTGGAACGAAACTCGATTCCCCCGAGTTGATTTTTGGCATCCACACGGCGCATCGAAAATGATTTTTAAGGTGAGGAAATTGGTTTCCAGGTCTGAAGATGAGTTAGGCTGATCCCAAGTTCTGCTTAATAAAACCTGGGTCTTAAATAGGTGAGTCTCAGTGAGCAAAGACCAAGGTGAAGTTGGAAAGTCTTTCTAAAGTGATTTGGGTGTGGTGAGTCCAAAAATGTCATCCGTTTTGAGAAACGACACATCGATTGCTCTACGGGCAATGACCGAGGTTAGACTGGAAGGTCTCTATAGGGTATTAAAAATGCTCCAAGTTTAAAAACTTAGTCCGGTTTGCAAGATAATGCACTGGTTAAGGTGCAAGCACATGGGCTGCGAACTAGGACCTTATATGGACTTTTTGTTAGACCAATGTCTAGATTTGTTCCGATTAGGACTAGGGTTAAGTCCAAAAGTCTCTCTAGGGTATTTTGGGTGCTCTGAGTCCAAAAACTTAGTTTGTTTTGAGAAACGATGTACGGATTGTTCTATGATAAAAAAAGGTCAAAAGGCGGGTCTCGAGAGCGGGTCCCGGAATCAAGCCAGATGGTCTTTCTAGAGTATTTGAGGTGTACTTAGTCTAAAAATGTGGTTTGTTTAGAGAGATGGGTTGCCAATTCTCCGTTGTTGGAAATAGTGATTGATAGGTCATGACAGTGCTAAGTCTAGTTAGAACTAGGCAGTATCAAGTGAGATTGAATTTAATAAGATAGATTAGATGCCCTGTGTCTAGATACATGGTAGTTTGCATGTCCTAACGCATCTAAGAGTCTGAGACTGGTTTGACGCCCTGTGTTCAGAAACATAGCTATACATACTTTCTAACGTGTCTTTAAATCTGAAACTTCTCCTTAGGTAGGTTGAGTGCCCTGTGTCTTAGAAATATAATTACACATACATTCTGACGCACTTTTACCTAAGGATCTTCACAATAAGCTTTGGGCTAGGCGATGGCATCATTGTCTTGGCATGCGGCTTGTTATAATGGACAATTGATAATCTAAAACTAGTTTGACACCCTGTGTTTCAAAAATGTAGCAGTTTGTACGTTTTGATGCGTCTCTAAGTCTGAAATTTTCCCTTACGTAGGATGCCTTATGTTACAAAAGCACAATGGTTTTGCTTTTCTGACGAATCCTTACCTAAAGACCTTTGCGGCGGGCTTTGGGCCAAGCAACAACATCATTGTCCTGGCACGGGGGTTGGTACAATGGATGAGAGTTTTGATTGTGATTTCCACTATTTGCTTTGGCCCAAATAGTGGCTTCATCGTTTCGATACTTTTGGTGAAACAATGGTTAATAATTTATTGATATATTGATTTGAGATTGAAATTGAAATTGGTGAGTAGAGTGATATGGAAAGTACCCCTACAAAATTAGGGTGTTTACATATATGTTTCATTGAAGGAAGGATCGGATTAGCAATCTCAAGTAGCTACATGGTTAGGGTTTGGAAATGAGGAAAAAAAAAAAAAAGGAGCAACGATGGCAGTGTACTTTATTGTCGTCGTTTATTGTCGTTGGTGGTGGTCTAGTGTGGTGCGAAATTGAGAGGAAAGGGGAGAAAAGCGATCGAGAGGGGGAGGATGTCAGATCTGCATCACGGAGCCACGCGATGTGAGGGTTTGTAAAAAAAGAAAAAAGAAAAGAGCAGAATGCGAGTGAGCAACTGGTGTACTTGTCTAGCGGCGGCAATGGTCTTCATCCTTAAATACGAAATGGCGGTGGTGCATGCGATCGAGAAGGAATGGGATGAGAGCGATCGAGAGGGGAAGGAGGGGAAGTAAGAAGCAGCTAATTCAAAAGCCCCCAAATTGTGTTTGAAAGAGAAAGGAAATGGTTTAGATCAGCTGTATTTGGTCTCTCAATCGGGTTAGACCCAGGTATTTGAGGAAGAATCAATGTGAGCCATCAGATTAGATTAAATGAAGATCAACGATCCACATAGTAGTTGCTGATATAATGGTATATTAGCAAGTGTTGATAGGAACACTACCCCATATATACTGGAAGATGATCAGGTAAGCACATGCTGATATAATTTATATCAACACCCGCATTGGGGGTTGTATCTCGTGCATTAGTATGTTATGGGGTATATTGGGTCATCAACAACTTCCATTGGGGGTTGTACCTCTTGCATTGGTCCAATGTACTTTATATCCCACTAATGCATAAGGTACAACTCCTAATGCAGGTATTGATATAAGTTATATCAACACGTGCTTATTTGATTGTCATCCTATATATATATACATACATGTTTTTTTATCGTTTTAGTTGGGGAATTTTGGCCAAAACCCCTATGTATAAGAGTTCTAAGATAATAGAACCTATTAAAATTGATGTTTAGTAAAAACCCCATTTGACAGTAAAAAGACTAATAAACCCCTGTTCTTAGAAGTTCCCTTAATTTACAACCGTGCTATATTACACAATCGGGCGAAAAAATAGGCTTTTCACTGTCCCATGTTCCATTGTTGCCAGTGGAAATATATAAACGTACGGCACAAAAAATTCTTTCCAAAAATCACTTTCCATCGTTAGACACAACACCAAACATCCATTCTAGGGTTTTTTCTTCACATACGAGCATCCCCCCAACAGAACTGGACGATTTGGAGAACACGGATTGAAGATCACTTTTCCTATTCACTTGCTTCTTCTTCTTCAGTTGGGATGTCCTGACCTTCCTCCTCATCCCCCCAACAGAACTGGACGATTTGGAGAACACGGATTGAAGATCACTTTTCCTATTCACTTGCTTCTTCTTCTTCAGTTGGGATGTCCTGACCTTCCTCCTTCACCAACATCTTCTTCATCTTTTTCATCAAAGATCTCACTGTGTTTGCGAACACGCCCCAAGTCAAGCGTTTGGTTTTTTACATTGAAAAGTTGCCCCTCCTTTTTGCTGAACGTGATCTCACCATTACAAATCTGCATATGCAAGGAACCTATCAATAGCACCAGTTCACTGTTTTTGTACTATAACATGTGTATTGATATAACAGTACCAGTTTACTGTTGATAGTTATGTTCAGTAAGCTGATGCTGTTATATAGATACACATGTTATAATACTGACAACAGTAATCTGGTACTGTTGCATGATATATGGGTTATTTTCAAAACAACAATGAAGTGATACTGCAGCTAGTACCAAAAACATGTTATAAATACTAAACAACAGTACTCTGATATTGTTGCTGGTAATGATTCAACAAAAATCTATGGATTATTGTCAAAACAACAGTGAAGTAATACTATTGCTAATACAAAAAACATGTTATAAATACTAACAATAGTACTCTGATACTGTTGCTAGTAATGATTCAACAAAAATCTGGGAAAACGATCACAATAAATGAAACTATGAACACCATCAAACCCGAACTGAATCCCATGCAACCTCCTGATGAGAGAGAAAAATTTGGAATTCAAATTTGAATTCCCTTAATCGGCGCTGGTTTGAAGAGAGAGAAGCATGATGGAGTTGAAATCTCTCTCCCACGATATGCATGATATCCCCCCCCCCCGGCAAAACAGTTACACTAGTATATCTTGAACATGGAAATCACCTACAAGAGATATAGAAAGGTCAATAAAAGGGTATAATTGGTATACAAAATCACCTACTTACCTTATTACAAATAAAAACTTAAAAAAATAGGTTATTAAATTACTAAATCTTAAGTAGGGTTTTTTACTAAAGGCATACCCCTAATAGGGGTTATTGCTAATTTTCCCTTTTAGTTGCTAGGCCAAATGAGAGCATGCGAAATGCATATATTATGGAGAGTCCGGATCTTCTGCCCGGCTCAGCGTCCCCATTTGGTGGCACCCCAATAAGGTGCTGACACGTTGCAAGTCTTGCCAGCTAACTCACGTCGTCAAAGCTAACGTTTTGGCTCTTTTGAAAATATAATATGAACGGATTATGTGAGATAATAAGAAAAAAATGAAAGGGATAAACTCGCAGACCTCGTAACGTTTGGACTCCTCAGTTTCTTTGTGTCTGTAACGATTTTTTCAATCTCTTTCAACCTCACCCACACAGGACACACTTCTACACGACTCTATACTACCCACCACAATCTCTTCTTCCTTTCCCTTGAGCTCATATTTCACATCTTCAATCATCTTGCTCCCCTATTTTCCAATTGCTCTGAGTGACAGATATACAAGTTCTTTTCTCTCTATACGTGTATCTCCAGAAATATATATATATAAAATTTATATGCAAGTTCTTATTTTCTTTAGTAACGTGGGATTGTACGTCAAGAGTAGATTCATTATTCTGGGATTGTAGTATATTTTTCTAAAGCTCTGTTTAAGTGTAAGATATGGGCATTTACATTTTACAGAGGAGGCAAAAGGATACTGATTAAAAAAACTCTTTGATAAGAAAAGACTTTTATTATAAAAGATGTCAAATGTGGTGGGTGCCCTTGTAAAGGAAGAAGGGGCCAAGGGACCCAAACAACACAGTTAAGAAGAACAATTTTTAATTAGGTTCGCATTGGCATAAGAAAGGGGAAAAAACGAAAGAAGGAGAAGATATCGATCATCGCACCCAAATATGTTTGTTCATTTTCAAGCGAAGAATCAATTAAGGAGAACCTGAAGATTGAATGATATGGAAAGAATTAGCGATGAAGATCCGTTGTGGTGAACAGCTGGGGGAGTTTATCCCTTTCATCCGTTCATATCATATTTCAAAAGAGCCAAATAACGTTAGCTTTGACAGAAGTGAGTTAGCTGGCGGGACTTGCGACGTGTCAGCACCTTATTGAGGTGCCACCGAAGGGGGACAGAAGATCCGGACTCTAGCGTGGAGCTGGAAGGACGTATAAAGAAGATTTGTTTTGTGTTGAAGCGGTCAACCTTCCCACATGTCTCGCTTGTCTCATGATCACAATGGTTTCATGCCCTCCACCATTACATCAACACCTTTGTTTAGTGCGTAATTCACGTTCCTTTTATCAACAACCAAAACCCATATTTTCTTTGCTCTTTCCTTGCACTCCTTTCTCCTTGCCTTCATATACCCCCATCCTTCAAATCATGAATCACTCCTTTCTCCTTTCCTTCATATACCCCCATCCTTCAAATCATCAATCCTTTATTCCCTTCATTTCATCTTTCAATGGACGAGGCATTCATTCTGCATTGATATATCAAGGTACACTCATCTCTGTCTCTCTCTCTCTCTCTCTCTCTGTGTTGTTGCACTATTCCAAATGTTCCTTTCTTTTGCTCGGTTTTCTTGGCACTCAAATTTGACCATTACGTGTATTTCACAACATGAACATCGATACAAATGTCAATTATTCAAGCAATTTAATTTCTAATTTACTCAAAGATTCACGATGCCTTCCCTCTTGTCTTTTGTTAATACAATAGAAGAATTGAATCCCAACCCTATCTCAAACAATTTAATAAATTTTGCATAGAGCCTACCTGGAATTGACAAATTCAAATAATAATAATAATCATAATAATCATAATAATAAGAAATGATGGTCATCGTTACGTGGAAATGCAAAATAGTAATATTTCATGAATTCCTAAAAATGATTATATAACATCAAGTATAATTATGATTCAAAATTTTAAAATATTCAAATTCAATGTAATAGATTTTTGTGTCTTCATGACTATGTGAAATTTGTTGAATTGTTTAATTTCAAATTGGACGCTCAAATAAACTCCTAAATTTGTTTATCTTCCTTCCACTAAGGTATTTTACATAACACTATTGAGTACAAAATAAAATCCCGCCCTTTAATGTTTTATTAGTAAAAATATGGTCTAATATTATTTGTAGGTCTTATTATTGATATTATGTGCACCCTACCAGCGTGGGAGCTGATAGACTAGCTCAGAAGGTATCTATTTAATAATCAAAGAAGGGTAATATTATAATAACAAATAAATAATTAAATAAATAAGGGATTATATACTAACCGGAAAAATGAAAAGTTATACCTGATCACATCATAAGAGGAATTCCAGTATCGGAAACTAGAAAAAAAGAGTCAAACAACCGCAAGACATTACTTTAGTGGGAACAAGTATTGATAAGCATCTCAATCAAAAAGCATATACGTCGAGTGTTCAAAACCTCACAAAAACGTTGAACTCTTTTGGAGTTATCCTCAAAGTTTAAAGGACTTGGTAATTGCATGATACATGTGAGATGGGGGAACTGCATGTGTCTAAGAAATTAGTCTAAGTAAAAGCCTTGGACAAGAAAAACTTCCATATATGTAACTGTGACACAGTTATGTGGTGTCACGGGCCAATGAAAGTCGAGCAAATTAAGTGGGATTGTCAAAATACTTTTTAACCCCAAAATCCCATTTTACTTAACTTTCATAGGCTTGTGACACCACGTGATCCATGCTATAGTTGCATAGAAGTTCTTCTCACCCTTGGACACCCTTTTAAAAATAAAAGTAATAAAAAAAAAAAAAAGAGAGGAAAAAAGACAAACAAGTCAAACTCCTTGCACTTTTATAAATAGTATAGTTATTGAATATTGTAATTATCCTAGGTAATAATGTATTGATTGTGCAAATTGTTAGAGCTTAAAAAAAAGGGTCTCAACGAATTAGGTTAAGAATCATAAATGCATGCAACTAATTATTTAATTCCTTGATGATTGCACCACCTGGTTTTCATGACTGTATATAGTATAAGCAACATATTTTTACACGAATCCAATTACACGAAGGACTTGCCTCCAACCAAGGGTAGCAGAGCTCCCCTTCATAATTCATTTCTTCTTTCCATGGACAAGGCATCCATTTTGCTTGGTTTTCTTGGCACTCAAATTGACCAGTAGATGTATTTGACACACTGTGACTTTGATGAATTAGCTATAAAATATATTTGTCACCAACGACCATTATGTTGAAAATCTATAAATTTTTTTTTTTTTTACACAGTTTTTTGCTGGCAGATAATCGTATTGACAAAACAATGTTGATTAATTATTTTTTTTAGTGAGAAGGAACATTTTATTTGTCAAGGAACCTTTTCTCTACTTGTACCCTAAGGAAAATTTTATAGTATTTTTGTCTAGGAAAGTGTAATAATGGGATTAATCGAGTGATATGAAGATGATGCATGGTGCATGACAAAACAACATGAACATCGATACAAATGAATATATATATATATATATATATAGTCATTATTCAAACTATTTTCTAAATTACTTAAAGATTTTCATGCCTCTTTCCTCTTGTTTTTGGTGGTAAACAGGAGGAATTGAACTCAAACTTACTTTAGGGCCCGTTTGAGTGTGCTACTCAAAATTAAATAATTCAACAAATTTTACATAGATAGCATTGATGGCACAAATCCCTCACTTTGAATTGAAAATTTCAAAAAAATAATTATCATTACATATAGGAGTGAAAATTAGACATAGTAGTATTTCATGGATTTCTAAAAATTGATCCAATAAAATCAATTATATATAGTGATGACTCAAAAAAATTTAAATTACTATTCTAATTTATTGTGATGGACTTGTTGCTTCACTAGTATGTAAAAATCATTAAATTGGACAGTCAAATAGGTCCTTAAAGTTATTTATCTCCATGACTATTTAGCACCAATTAAACTCCCTTTTATGTTTTAGTAAAATTATGCATGGTCTAATATTATTTGAGGTCTATCATTGATAATATGGGCACACCGTCAGCGTGGGAGCTGATAGGCTAGCACGTACGGGAGGTATCTATTTAATCGGAGTAACTAAAGATGGGTAGTATTATAATTTTCTTTTTAAATAATAATAAAGAGGGAAAAATGAAATGGTCACATAATAAGAGAAATATCAGAATCGGAAACCAGACAAACAAGTCAACTCTTCAGTCTTCACACTATTATAAATAGCGTAGTTATTGAATATTGTATTGGATGTGAAGAAAAGAATGTGCAAATTGCTAGAGGTTAACAAAAATAGTCTCAATGAACGAATTAGGTAAAGAACGATGCAACTAATATTTTTAGTTCTTTGACGATTTCGTTTTCAAATTTTCATGACATATAATTAGTACCAACATATTTATACACGAAGAATGGAATGCAGATAACATATATCCTATGGAGTAGGTGCAGGACTGTAGGGTTAGTACCCACCAATAGATATGATTCGTTTTCAGACCCTTACAAAAAAAAAAATAAATAAATAAAAATAAAAAAATGATATGATTAGATTTTTTGCTCGCTAATAGTATCTTACCTATAATGGAAATACTATATACATGCACTATCTTATTTGCAGTATCAAAATCCATGGCGTCATTGTGTTGTTTAGGCCCAAATTAGTGCTCCATTGATTTCACCATCCACTTTGGTCATATCTCTCTCTCTCTCTCTCTCGCTAAACTATATATATATATATTGCACTAATTCAGCAATTGTTGCTTGAAAAATGCAGGTTCTACTAAATTTTTGAGCTTACACTAACAATATATGGCAACGAAAGGAAAGGATGGTACTATAGGGAAGGAGAAGAGGGTCACAGTCCCTTCAAATGCCCACAAACTTGACAGCACCGACCGCAAGAGAAGTCCTAAACAATCAGTCGCAGACTCTCTTGATAAAGATCATGCAACCCCATCAGCTGAGAAACGAGTCCCACACTATCTGAGGCCTACCATAAGCTCACGCATTGAGCCTGTCAAGTCTGTGAAGAAACATGGTCCTAGTGCTACCACCCAAAAGCCTTCTCTTAATAGAAGAGGGTCCTTTGACAAGCCTCCATCGGCTTCTCAAGTACAGAAAGCACTTCTCTCTCCAAGTCATCGAGAGAGAACGATCCGAGCTCCATCTGTTTCACCCAAACCCATCTCGGATAGGACTTCGAAGACACTACCTAAGGTCGTACGATCTCAATCGTTGCTTTCAAGACCCAAGAGCATAAAGAAAAGCACAAACTCAACCCTTAAAAATGAATCAATGCCCATAATGAAAGCTGCAACCAGTCCTGATGTAATTCAAACACTCAACATTGAGTTCGAGCCAGAAGATAAAGAATCATTGATTTCTGAGGTCGATGATGAGCTATTAATTAAGGGCGAGAGTGAGGTAGAATTCCTTCCTGAAATATCAATATCTGAAACTCCGCAACATACTCATGCTGCAGACGCTGATCCTAAGAACCATGAAGATGATAAGCTCAAGCCTTGTGATTCATCCTTTTTTTCAGAAGATGAAAACGCTCCTCCAATTGTCCAGGTGGAAAAAATTGAAGACAAACTACAAGATGAAGAAATCAATGAAATTCATCATGTAGAAGTGAAGCAAACAAACAAGGACGAAAGCGATATCTGTGCCCCGGAAGAGAGTTTTGCAGATGAAGCCAAAGTCGAGACCAAGGCCAAAGAAGGTGAAGAGGCAACAAATGATAATCCTAAAGAAGAGAAAACTTCGAACGAAAAGGAAGAGATCGAAGAAGGAAGCCAGATGCTTAAGTCTAAGGAAGGAGAAGAAACAGAAGGCATCGTAGAAGAAGCAAAATCGGAGGCTGCAAACACGGTAATGAAGCGCCAAGGAGGCCAAGGCAAGAAGGATTCTCCAGCGTACAACGATGTAATTGAAGAGACTGCAAGTAAGCTTCTGGAGAAGAGGAAGAACAAGGTGAAAGCATTGGTTGGGGCTTTTGAGACTGTCATATCTTTGCAAGAGCCTGAGGCTTGACGCAGCCATAATTAACCTCACCCAAATGAAGATGGCGCAATCAAGACCAACTTATTGTTCTCTTAAATCAGCTAACATGATTTATGAATCTTCTGCTAATTATGACGTTAGAGGGTGAAAACCATTTTTCAATCGAAATTGGAGTGAAGTACGTGCCAGCTTTTCAGGTGGAAAATCATTCTGATATTGAGACCATTCGGATGGGGATCGAGGATTAATCCATTGATCAGCCATTTTTCCCCCCCTATCATCAATAGAATGTGTGGTATTAATCTCCTTCATAGTGTAGTATGCCTTCCCCCCCCCCCCCCCCCCCCCCCCCCCTATCATCAATAGAATGTGTGGTATTAATCTCCTTCATAGCATAGTATAAAATAAGAGTGTCTGTGGTTTGGTTTGGTTCGATTTTAGGATAAATTTCAAACCAAACCATTATACTTCGGTTTTTTTTTTCCCCAAACCTGAAACCAAACCATACTATAAAACAACCAAACCAAACCAAACCATAAAATTTTGGTTTGGTTTTGGTTTTATCCTATCAAGTAGCAACAAATAATTAAAAATGGAAAAAATGACAAGCCAAACTCCAAATAAAAATATTTTTAATAAAATCATTACATTAGCAACTAATAAAAACACTAAAAATTATATCAAAATAGAAAAGTATTGACTTATGTCAATCTAAAGTCAAATCTCCAATCTAATACGTGCCAATATCTCACACAACATTATTGGCTAGTTTAATACATGCCAATCTAATAATGTAAAAACAAGAAGAAAGTTAAAATCTACAGAAACAAGCTCATTCTAAACGTTTTTCTTCTAGTAGTATACTACTATTTTGAATTTATTACCTATTCTACCCTTATTAGAATAGAAAATTTACAAACTAAGTTTATTTTGAATCTATTACCTATTCTTCCCTTATTAGAATAGAAAATTTACAAACTAAGTTTAATATGTAATAATATGTAATATATAAAATTATATATACAATATTTTTTTTGGTTTTTCGGTTTGGTTTGGTTTTTTAGACATGAAAACCAAAACCAAACCAATTTAATTCGGTTTTCTAAAATTGGAACCAAAACCAAACCTAATGACAAAAAAACCAAACCAAACCAAACCAAACCGATCGGTTTAATTTGATTCGATTTGGTTTTCGGTTTTAACCAAAACCATGAACACCTTAGTACTACAAAAGCATATGTAAACTAGACAGATAGTTTCTTTTGCTCCTCTTCTCTTTTTCTTTGCCTTTTTCCAACATTGATAGCAATGAATTGCATCCTTTTCCCAATCCGGGTACGTCCTCCTGTATTTAAACGTTTGTTAAAATAATATATATATATAGATATATATATTATAATTTTGTATATTATTTTTGAACATGTATCAAACTTGTCGGGATTTAGGTAAGGTCAAAGGTGACCTAACCATTATATTTCATATATACCTGTGAACCCACGAAAAAGCGCGGCCCACAAGGGTTTGGCAAAAAATACAGAGGTGAAAGACAACAAACAAAAAGGAGTCGCCACCTCATTTTTTTTTAAGGAAAAGAGGAAAACCATAAAAATGTTTTATTTTCAAAAACCACATGACTCCATTTTGAAAGGAAAGGCTAAGTCTTTAAAACAAGAAAATGGATTCGGGGGCTAAGTTACGATGTGGGAAGGTTCTGGGCAAAGCCCATAGGCACCCACATCGCCCAAGTTGGTCTCTTAATTTGATTGGGCTAATTTAATAACTTAATCACATGCAAAACAGTATCAATCAATAAAATACAGCATGCATAACATATATCCCATCCATCCATTTCATTCATGCATAATCAAACAAAGAAAATAAAATAAAACAGAAAAAAGAAAAGAAAAGAAAAACCTAGGATACTTGGATCCTAGAATGGACTTGAGCCTCAAAACGAGCGCCTACGTACCATGCAGCGAAATACACGGATCAAAGTCCACGTAGTTCGAAAAGAATAGGGTTAAATCCTAATAGAGAGTTATGGTAAACCTTAGGTTTCCTTCCATAGTGACTTTCAAAGATAAAATGATTCTTAATAAAAAATCCAACAGAAGATATAAACTTTTAAAAAGGGGTGGAAAGAAGCCCTAGAGTTAACCATGTCCCTCTATTAGAAAATAACCCTAGGAGGGAGAAGAGAAAAGAAAGGTTAAGAAAAGTGAATTAGGGCACTTCATACCCTACTTACCTTGTGCAATTTACTCCAAGCAATATCAAGCTTAAGCCATAGCGACCTTATTTGCAATAAGGCAACTACTGCACCTATTCGCACCCTTACACGTGCTCAAAGCATATCAAAAAGGATAACATAACAATCTGGACAGAATAGTGTTAAGGCTCAAAGTCATCCACTAATCATGTTATCAACAAAAACAGTGAATAAATAGAGACCTTAATGCAACCCTAATCTCATGTCATGCATAAAACCCTAAAAATCCACTACATGCATGCAAAAACTATCATAGTTATTCTATATATATCATATATATAATAACCATGAAGAAAAACAGAAAAGAAAACCTATTCTATCATGCTATAGGAAACTTGTGTGAATTTAGGGTTATCGAAACCCTAATTTCACAACTATGCATTAAAACATATGAAACAACCCTAACACATGCTCAAATCATCATGAATATCATTCATATCATATGTATTAAATAACAGGAGCGTCAACTCATGACAATAATCACAGCGAATAGACTATATGAACTATGCATGATTTAAGAAGACAAAAAGAGTAACGCTTTCAAATCCTTAGTAAACTAAAGATTATCAAGCACATAGAACCATGAATCATCTTAAAATCATTCATATCATATCACAAAATCATGGAATTAACCTAACATGTGGAGTTACAACATGCACTAGAACTATCATAGAAGAAGAAGGAGAAGGAAAAGGAGAAGACCTATATTCAGCATTCAAAAAGAGTTCTTACCTCTTGTAGAACCTCCCTTGCCTTCAAAGTCCTTATTCTCTTGCTTGCTTAGGGTTGAAAAGCCTTGTCTTGATGTCCTTCTAGCTCTCCAAACTCGTAGCTCCCTCTCTCTCTAAGTGTAAAGTGCACTTGTGGCCTCCCTATGTGCTGAATATCATGTTCTTTATATAGAGAACTGACCCCATGAACCAATGGCTAAGATTAATTCATTAAACAATGATCCTAGGGCTATTAGAGACTCTCTTGGTGCTCAAACAACTCAAACTTACACACTCCTAAGAGAAAACAAGTTGTAATAGCGGAGGAAACCGTCAAAAGAGGAAGAGAAGAGTCAGAATCCCACTTAAAGACGGATTCCCTCGGATGACCGTCTGGGCTTGGACGGTTGACCGTCTGGGCTTGGACGGCTGATCGTCTGGCCCCAGATGGTCACCCGAGGGCTCCCATCAGCATTCCTCGGTTAGACTCCTTCGCCTTCTGGAAGTCTTTCGGGGGTCAAACTAAGTCCGATTTTGACGAAATAAAAGCCAAAACGACCGTGTTTCGAAGGGGAACACATTTTTAAGCATTTTAGGACAAAAATCCTTAACCATGGGTGCATGGTTAGGTTTTACAAAGGTGGTTAACCATGGTGCCTCACCGTCGCTAAGCTGGGTTTGTACACAAGGTCAAACCAAATGCTTTCCTAGTCGAAAATCGATCTTTTTAAACACACCTAGGATGTAAATAAACCCCAATTGAAGTTAAATGAGAGAAAATTGGTTGGGTCTTATGAGTCGATTTGAGCAAACCAAGAAAGGGTCTTTTAGCCAACCTGAACCACTATGAGCCGAATTGATCTTAAACCATTAATTCATGAAATTGAACCTATATATAGACTCTATGTACTCATATGAACTCAAAGGAATGACTCGAGATTCATTTCAAGGTCAAATGGAAAATATACGGCTTAAAAGACGATTATGCCCTTAAAGTCGTAAAAGTTCTTATTGACTATCGAAATGAACTCCAAATCACTTCAAAATTCATACACATGATATTCAATGCCATAGAAACTCAATGCAAAAGACTAGACTAAAAAAGAACTCAAAATCCCACATGAAATGACGTACCCTAGTTAAGGTGACAAAAATGGGGTGTGATAATACCTATGGCATTTATATTTTATAGTATTTTGTTTTAGTTGGAGCCAATATCCTAACATAGATTATAAGAAGAATATCAAAATTTGAGAGCCCCATAAATCCATAACAAAAAGATGCAATTTTGACTCTGCAGTACAAAACAAGAGAGTACTAAACACCAGATGGTAAGCAGATAGATTTCTGCTATCTAGTCCTATCTAAACTATTCATGGAGTAAATCAATAGTGCAAGCACATAGTATGTTGAGAGTCAGGTCTTGGAATTAATGGCCCAAGCCAAAGAAACCTAGAATTGCAAATAGTACCCATAGGTTTGGAGCCAAAATTCATTGTTTTGTCCTGTTGATTTTTTTATGCAAGTAAAAAAATTATATATACTGGTGAGCTACATTTCAAGTGATAAAGGAAAAGAACCACAAAAATGAATTTTTCTGGTCAAATGTTGAAGCATAGGCAATTACCAATTTTACATTATCATTGGCGTTTTTCATAAAAAAGATGGCTTACATTATCAATCTAAAAACAAAGGGAACTTAGGGGTGAAACAATGAAGGAGAGGAAGAAAAAAAAAAGTGAGAGAGAGAGAAAGAGAAAGAGAATGTGTGTGTGTGTGTGTGTGAGAGAGAGAGAGAGAGAGAGAGAGAGAGAGAGAGAGAATGACTTGCCATAGTTTCATCGTCGAGTTATCTCTAAAATGCTTATGTAGATGATGTTGGGAATCGAACTAGAAGGAAAAACAAAGTGCGGAATATAAAAATTTTTCCTAAACGATTCTACAGCCCATGAATCTAGTTATGCTATAATACAAAACTAAAACCCTAACTAGAAGAGTGTTGAATCACTTATAGTTTATTTGTCTTCTTCCTTTGCTCCAAGTTTTGATTCTGGACAGTAGTGAATGAGCAGCCCAAGTGTTCTACCCCCAAAAGTATCCACACTTAGCAAGAGCTTCAAGTCTGTTCTTCTTAATCCTTGTTTATTGCTAGATTAGGAGAAGAGAAGAGAGAGAAAGCCACACCAAGGGGGACAGCTAGGGCTTGTGAGTAGGCTAATGTGATGATGTCACACATCATCACATGGCTTTATATAGCCACTAATAGGGCCAACCAAGGGGGGTGGGGGGAATCCAAACCCTAGTTGGATTATATGTAATTACTTTTAATTGCATATTAATCCCTCTAGTTTATATCATATACAAACTTGCCCTTCAAGAACTATTCTTTTAGTCACTTATACCCTTTCTCTCATAGACTTTAAAGCTCTCAATGGATGATCAGTGTGTGACCCATTGGGTTCACATCATTAAGTAGTAGGAATAGCACAAAGTGTGCATAATGAAACTCTCTCCATTAAGGGTCTAATTGGAACTCTTTCTAATTCCCTAATTGACTATAACTTACTAATATCAATTAGGGCTTCTACTAACCATGAGTAACACCTAGCACATGGCACATGGTGTTGTCTTTAATAAGGTGAATTGATATCTAACATAGAACCCCTCTGTTATAGTTTATAGGTTACAATTACATCTTTTCATCTACACAATGTCTCCAATTAAACTAATAGGATAGAAGTCTGTCAAGCCCCTAGTTTAATTACTTTATACTCAATCATGAATATCAACTCATTGATGAACTCATGGAACCTCTTTTCCATATTCATCCTACTATGGCCATGGATTTAATGAGTTATATTATGAGTGCTATATGAGACATTCTCTTTCTTTTTCTTGAGAGTGATGGATTCCTTGTTGATCACTCACATACCTTCATAAATATAGCAGTAAGGCCAATGAACACCTTTGTAGACCCCTATAAGGATCTGCATTTAGTGTTATCAAACTTCTAAAGCTACATGCATAAGACAACTATGGTGTCACAGGTCTAAAGATTACTTGTACCACTATAACAATGAGAAACTGATTAAAAAGCATGTTAAAACTCTACTCAGTTACTCTCATATCTTTGGTCACATTCAGTGTACCTATTCTAGTAATAGGCACCCACCTGTTGGTTTTAGTATCTCCACACAAATAGCTTGAGACTAGCAATCCTCCTGAAGAGTCAACCTAATAAGTGCTAGTCCTATGGTTCATTATTGTCCATTATAGTGAACCTTCAACTAGGAATGCTTTACGAGTTTAGTATAGAGATATATTGATAGTCTCAAAATGACAACTCTTTGTAATTCCATATTCTCAACTCTAACTCCATAGACATATCATGTAAATATAAATGATATATATAAACATAATAGAATAATCCCTTTTATTAATTCAATAATAAATGTGACATACATGAATGAAATCAAATGATTGTTCTTTATCCCTAAAGTATCATCTCTATGATTGGCTGTAGGGTATACAACTAACAATCTCCCATTTGCACTAAAGCCAATCAACCAAGTATCATATACGCATCTTCTCAAGATGTTGGTCTAACACATAACCCATTATGTTTCAAAGCTTTGATTAGTAGGTCTACAATAACTCATGTAGTTAATATCTTTTGTAATGTATCTATGTTACCTCTTCTAATGATTCTTTAATCACTTGGAACTAGTCGCTTAATATATTTGGATCTTTGATGAGACTCAAGTTCAAAATGAACTTACAGATCCAAACAGTCTCCTAGATAACTATGGTTGTGACAATTAACTCACCCTAGAATCCACTATATCTTGTATATAGTTCTTCCATTAATTATTTCACCAACTAGGGTGAACATAAAAGTGTACCCCATATAGATTAAATTTAAATCTATATACCCATCAACTATGAGCAACAATTTCTATATCTAATCCAATATTCCAAATTTGGATTGACTGATAGCTATTTGTAACATTTACAACATGATAGATATCAGGTTTAGTACATAGTGTAGAATGAGGCTTCTTAACACTTTAAGAACCTTTCTTTCTGCTATATAGGACCAGTGTCCTTGAATTCCATATTTGAAGTAAATTAGACCTCTCTTGGAATTCTATATGTTGAACTCCTTTAACATTTCAACTATATATAATGATTTGGAGATACTTTGCAATCTACATGATCTATTTCTATAGATCTTGTTGGATGCTTATGCCAAATCCTTCATGAAGAAGTTTTTCTCAAAAACTAAAACTTCATATTAGATAATATTCCTATATCATTCCAAATGGTTAGGATGTCATCTGTTCTTAGGATAAAGAAAAACGATCGCACTCCCACTAACCTTTTATACACTCATGGTCCATTTATATAATGAGGAAAATCAAACAATTTAATTATTTCAACTTTATAGATGTTCCAATTACGAGAATCTTATAGTCTATTAATAGACTTCTATAAGTTACACACTTTTATGGTTTTTCACAATTGGATGTAACATCTTTATAACCTTTTTATATATCTCATATTCAAAATGTGTGTTTATAGATAACAAGATCCAAATGGATTTCAGCATAACTATTATCATACAAGTTTCTTTATAGACAACTTTTTGCCTATGTTGAAACATTCTTAAATAGCCTAGCCTTATAGGTCTCTACCTAACCATATCGGATTTAATGACTCTTAGTCATTTCTCGAGTTGATGTCAAACATCGCCTAATCATAATCAATAGGATTAGTTTGGTGATCTTTATCACCAAAGAACAATTAATAGAGATACCGTATCTCTTATATGTTGAAAAATATCCAATTTGATCTATGAAAGGACTGTAGTGTAATTAAAGGTTTTGTCTCAACAGGGGCAAGGGTTGGATCTTTGTTAGTTTGTGGCTTTACAGATAATTATGTGAATTCTATCAATCTACTTTTGCATCTTTCTTGAATGAACTCTTTCTCAAGAAAATCCAGTAAATATACTAATGGATAACTTTTGTTCATTAGGGTAATAGAAATACTATCCCAACCACTCTTGGGATATACCACAATTCAACACTTACTTGACCTTATTTCCAGATTGTCTACATTTTGTCTCTAGACATACGCAGCACAACCCCAAGCCTTAACTTCTTTAAGTTGGGTTTCTTCCTATATCATATTTGATATAATATATTTGGGACAAAATTGGAGTGAACCCTAAATTATCAATATGTAGCAATTTTGAGGTATATCCTAGATGGATACATTAGTTAAACTCATCATGGATCAAACCAATAGGGTTCAATTCATTCTCTTAGATTCACCATTGAGCTATGGTATTCTAAGAGGAGTCTATTGTAATTAAATGCATGCTCTATATGACTATATGCATCACAATGTATTAGTCAAATTATAAATGTAACCCTTTCACTTCACCAAGTAAAAGATGGGTTTGGTCATTTCATAACCAAGTCATAACTGCTACATTTAAATGAGAGTCTCTATATCTCTTGTATTTATCGAATACATTGCATTGTTATCGTTAAGCTCTAAATTTTGATAGTCATTCAAATTCAGAAATCAAATTTATGGAATATTTTAAATGACCAAGTTAAGAAATAAGTTACAAAATTAATCTAGCAACTCTTGCTCTATTAAAATTTTTAAAGGTAACTCATTATCTACTTAACTTTCTGCTTCCATTTAGATTACACTAGAATCCAAAAAGTAAGAAGCAGAACTAACCAACAATTTAGTTTAGTGCATGAACCAAAACTTCAAAAGTTTGGTTATTCTAGGAAAATTGATACTTTATCAAGTTCCATTTACAATACCTTATGTTTACTACAAAATAATTATATTTCTTTGTCTTTGATTGTTTAAGACTTGGTTCCCTCTATGCTTCCATTTTTAAATCACATCTAACTTCTTAAGCTATTTTATGTGATTAATCATTTTTCAAAAGAATGATTATTAATAAACAACCTTTGTTGCATCCTAGTCTAGAAGAAGTCCTTTATAAGTACTATACTTTACAGTATTATTTTACTCACCATACAACCTTTGTATGTGATGTAGGGCATCAAAGATACTTGCATTGACTAATTTTGCTTTTGAAGCTCATTAGTCATCAATACTATCATATAGCATGGCAATAAGATGCCAATTGTGCATAGTGTCTTTTCTTCTTAGGATGTTTTATAGAGGACTTTTAAGAAAAGGCCTAATAGCATATAAATAATCTTTTGAAATTGAGAACAATTCTTAATTTCCTAAGTCAATCAAAGAAATTAGGTTCGGTCAAACTATCAATATCCTGTATTTTAGGAAATAGGGGTTTTGAGGTGAGTAATTTGGTAATCTACATAAACAGAGAATTAGATTTCATTTTTATCCATAATGATTGGGTATTTAATCATATGGTACCTTCCATTATTTTATCAAATCCCATACACCTTCTAATGGAAATTTGGGAATCAATAGACTCCTAGCAGGGATTGGGGTTCCATTGTGACCTAGAAGCCTCACATGATAGTTTCTTGACTTATAACCCACAAAAAGAAAATAACTCTTTGTCTATTGCTTTATAAGCAAGTTCTAATCGTTTTGCCTCTAGGGAACATAAAGCTCACACATTAGTTTCTTGGAATACTTCCCTAGTTAAGTTAAGCCCATCATTTACACAGGTATTCTTAGCCAAATATATACCTCACATGTTAGTTTCTTGGTATATACCAGTTTTGGCACTCCATGATATCTCATATGTGATAGTTTCAAGTAATGTCTTTAACATGGGTAGCTCCTACATGTTTACAACCAGGTACCCACATTAAGAGACGTTAGATGACCCTATAATGATGGAAGGTAATGAAGAATTCATTCCCCAATGACTTCTCCATTTTCAACTTAATATTAAATAAGACGGTTTTTAAAAGGTCTCATCAAATTAACATACATCTCATGCATATAATAATAATACAACAACACTATAATCCACTTATCGATATTAGTCCCTAAAAGGTGACATATAACGATCTTTGGATTTAGAGCTATCGCAATTAATCTCATTAAATAAAGCTGCCACTATAATGATTATGGACTTTTAGATGATTCAATCCAAGCCAATGAATTGAATCCAAGGTCTAAAGGTAGGCGTAGGTAATCGTAAAATAATCATTTGAAAACATGCATGCTCTCTTGAAAGTCTTCTCTAAGCTTTCAAGACTTTCATTCTCCTTCATTGGTTTGATGGTTTCCACCATAGGCTTGTTGGGCTCTACCATGCTCTTTTGAGTCCACCATGCTCCTTAGTGCGCTCTTGATTACATAACATTTACATAATTTAAAGAAAGGGATACATAAGGGACATATAGGGTACATAAGAGAATGATAGGGAGAGAAAAGATGGTATGCAAGCCCCAATTAAAAAATTACATCACCATAAATAAATTACAACGCTTTGGAAAATATTTCACAACCCATAAGATGGCCAATCACAATTGGTTTGAATAGGTCTTAGTCCATAATCATCAACCATCCATAACCATACAATCACATTGCATAATAAAGGAAATGACTGTAAGCAATAAACATATGGGCATTATGGTAACTCTATTGATTGGTATTCATTAAGTTCATTAATGTGTCCTAATCTCATTAGGACTTGCATAATTTCTAGTATTTAATTAAGTCTTAACATGTAAGACATTTATTTTCAATTAATCAAATCAATTGAAAACATTAAAGTCCCCTAAATAAACTCTAATATCAAATATTAGGGTTTCTTTAATTAAACAAAACAATTTCATTTAATTAAAAATTTCCAGATTTTAATTTAATCCTAAATTATGTTTTAAACCATTTAAAACATTATAAAATTAATCAATATTAATTAAATAATCAATTTCGGAATTAAATAAAATCAATTCATTAATTAATTAGTGCATTAGGGTTTCCCAAAACCATAAACCCTAAATGCATTAACTCTAAACTTTAAATGCAAGCCCAAACATTAAATGCCCGATGATTGGTCATTTAATGACCAATCATTCAAACCCTAGGTTAATAAGGTTTTAATGATTAGGATAAGGGTTTAATTAATGCCAATTAGGATATTAATTACACTTAATTAATTACACCAATTAGGGTTTCCAAAACCCTAAACCCTAGACATCATTAATGCATCTAATTATACCCTAATTATTAATAACCATGATTGGTCATTTAATGACCAATCATTAACTCTTTAATTAAGGTAATTAATAGTATAATTAGGGTTTTAATTAATGCCATAAATGAATTAGAGTTTCATCATTAATGGAAATTAGGGTTTCAAACAAATCCTATAGCTGCCGCCCAAATCAAGGGGCTGCCGCCACTACTAGGGGTTGCCGGAGCCACCACCGGCAGTGGGGCTTCCGACCAGCCATGGGAGGGTGTTGTTGGGGTGTGAGCCAAGCCCATGGACACGTGTGGGGTGGTCCAAGTGGCTGCCATCATCAAAACAATTAGGATTATGAAACCCTTCATGCCGGCGCCATTGATGTAAGACCTTCAAGGTCACAAAAGCTTCTAAAACTCCATCAATTCGACTCCTCCATTAAAACCGGTTTTTACGTCATGTCCCTACATGAATTACTAAGCTAATAGAAGAAGATTGACAGCATTCTATCCATTGTCGTAAAACGAATTAAAACCCAGCAAGATGACATAGTTAGGCTACCAAACGAATTTTCCTAGCGTCCTACATGTCTTAAGAAACTAATGCAAGTGGTTTCATGCAATTTGGAGTTCCCTAGCTAAAGTCATGAACAAAACTCCATTGATGACTTTTCTGCAGAAAAAACAGCCTGCTGTATTTTTAAAGAACTCAAACTTTTTGATTCTTTTTCCATCAAAACTATTTTGAAACTTAAAGAATATGATACATACATTATGTATTATGTTCCTATAATGATTTATCATCAATTTTATAGAAGTGTTAAATCATAACAGTAGCAAGAACCCTATGGTTCTTCAACCCTAGGTTCGGCCATGGTGGTCTTCTCCTTCTTCTTTCTTCTTCTTTCTTCTTCTTTCTAAATTCAATTCCATGCATCTCATACACTATAAATTTGACATGTACTGTACATATTAACATGTCTAATTAACAAATTAATTGTCTATGTTAATTTTAAAAGAGAAATTGGAAGAAACAACCTAGGGTTTCAAACCCTAGGTTCGGCCACCATAGGAAGAACACCAAATTTCTAATTATCTTTAATTCGATTTTAATGCATCAAATACATTTAAAGATAATTAGAAGAAGAAGATGAAGAACAACCTAGGGTTCCAAAATAAGAAGAAGATGAAGAACAACCTAGGGTTCCAAACCCTAGGTTCAGCCAACATAAAGAAAACCCTAGTTTTCAAAAAACTAGTTCTAGCATCTTAATCCAATTATGATGCATCCAAATGCTTGGGACCCCTTCCCTACCATGTCTAGAACATAACCCAAGTGGTGGCAACCATTGCCATGCCTTTGATAACCATCAAAAGTTCATAGTTGCAGTTGGTGCATCATTCCCGCATAAAACTGTCTTCCCAGACAGCCTGTAGTAAAAAATTCATAACGTTCGCTACAAAACTCGGATTGACGCACCGTTTGTTGGGTTGGAAAGCTGATTCGAAGAGCTTTCTAACCATATATGGCTTGAAAATTTTGGAGAAGAACTCTAATTTTGACATGCAAAACAAGATGACGGTTTTTTATGACTATCATAAAAATTGTTCATAACAGTTTTATAAAACCCTAGTTTCTTAAAACTTATTAGAACACCATTAACCAATTAATTGTACTATAAATTCCTGCCCATATGCAGTTTGTATATAGCATAATCATGGCTCTGATACCACTGTTGGGAATCGAACTAGAAGGAAAAACAAAGTGCAGAATATAAAAATTTTTCCTAAACGATTCCACAGCCCATGAATCTAATTATGCTATAATACAAAACTAAAACCCTAACTAGAAGAGGGTTGAATCGCTTACAGTTTATTTGTCTTCTTCTTTTGCTCTAAGCTTTGATTCTGGACAACAGTAAATGAGCAACTCAAGTGTTCTGCCTCCATTAGTATCCACACCTAGCAAGAGCTTCAAGTCCTTTCTTCTTCATCATTGTTTGTTGCTAGAATAGGATAAGAGAAGAGAGAGAGAGAGAAAGAGCCACACCAAGGGGGATGGCTAGGGCTTATGAGTGGGCTAATGTGATGATGTCACACATCATCACATGGCTTTATATAGCCACTAATAGGGCCGGCCAAGGGGGGAATCCAAACCCTAGTTGGATTATATGTAATTACTCTTAATTGTATATTAACCCTCTAGTTTATATCATATACAAACTTACCCTTCAAGAACTATTCTTTTATTCAGTTATACCCTTTCTCTCATAGACTTTTAAAGCTCTCAATGCATGATCAATGTGTGACACATTGGGTTCACATCATTAAGTAGTAGGAATAGCACAAAGAGTGCAAAATGGAACTCTTTCCATTAAGGGTCTAATTGGAACTCCTTCCAATTCCTTAATTAATTATAACTCACTTATATCAATTAGGGCTTCTACTAACCATGAGTAACACTTAGTATATGGCACATTGTGTTGTCTTTAATGAGGTGAGTTGATATCTAACATAGAACCCTTCTGTTATAGTTTATAGATTACAATTACATCCTTCCATCTACATAATATCTCCAATTAAACTAATAGGACATGAAAGTCTGTCAAGTCCCTAGTTTAATAACTTTGTACTCAATCATGAACATCAACTCATTCATGAACTCATGAAAAATCTTTTTCATATTCATCCTACCATGGCCATGGATTTAATGAGTTATATTATGAGTGCTATATGAGACATTTTCTCTTTTTTTCTTGAGAGTGATGGATTCCTTGTTGATCACTCACATGCCTTCATATATATAGCAGTAGGGCCAATGAACACTTTTGCAGACCCCTATAAGGATCTGCACTTAGTGTTATCAAACTTCTAAAGCTACATGCATAAGACAACTATGGTGTCTCAGGTCTAAGGATTACTTGTACCATTATAACAATGAGAAACTGATTGACAAGTAGGTTAAAACTCTACTCAGTTGATCTCATATCTTTGGTCACATTCAGTGTACCTATTCTAGTAATAGGCACCCACCTGTTGGTTGTAGTATCTCTACACAAATAGCTTGAGACTAGCTATCCTCCTAAAGAGTCAACCTAACAAGTGCTAGTCCTATAGTTCATTATTGTCCATCATAGTGAACCTTCAACTAGGAATGCTTTAGGAGTTTATTACAAAGATATATTGATAGTCTCAAAATTACAACTCTTTGTAATTCCATATTCTCAACTCTAACTCCATGGATATATCATGTAAATATAAATGATGCATATAAATATAATAGAATAAGCCTTTTTATTAATTCAATAATAAATGTGACATACATAAATGAAATCAAATGATTGTTCTTTATCCCTAAAGCATCATCTCTATGATTAGTTGTAGGGCATACAACTAACAGACGACAATGATTTGAAGTGGGAAGGGTGGAGCTCAACTGCTTGTAAATGACAGCAAGATCAAGATTGTCACTGAAACCCCTACACCACTGCCACCATCGCCCAAATTATCCACCATTTGAAGACCAAACCGTTAAAACGCAACCAAACCAAAATGCCCAACCATTTTTGCAACCCATTGAAACCCGAACACCTTCTTATTGTAGAAGCCCCTTTTACCTTAAAGAAAAAGGATAAAAAAATAAGGAAATACAACAAAATCATCACTGGAATCTGATCATTTATGCGTAAAAGAGAAATAAATGTTTGTGTGTATTGAGAAAGAAAGAACCTACCATGATGGAATGAGTTCTTGTGTTGGTTAGGGTTCCTCTGATTGATTGAGTTCAGATATGAGAAGGCACAATCAAGATTCAGTATGAAATTCATCGGCAGGCTTGGATGTGAAGAAAATAGAGTGAAAACCTCATCTAAGAGAGAGCCCTATGTCCAATGTGAGAAAACCCTAGTTTGTCATTGTGAGAGAGAACGTGAGAAAAATGAAAAGGTAAAGGGAAAAATCATGGGGATATAAAAAAAGAAGCCCGCTAAAAACAGATTTGTGATGGATATTTCCTTGTGGGCTCCAAACCCAAATACGATGAGTTGGTGTACGAAGCTTCCTGTAGACGGCTCACATTGCCTGAGAGCTGGTTCCCCGTGATTGTGATTATGTGTGTAAGTGAGAGAAATTTACCCAAAACCAGAGAGAGGATGAGCGAGACAGTGAGACACACCTCAGACTGATTCACAGCAAGCTTGATCCAGTGAAATCAATGATGGATAAAGAGACTAGTGAACTCAGACAAGAACGATGACAGATGGACGATGACGAAAAGGGGAACCCTAAATAGAGAGAGAATAAGCGAGAAGGCTTGCTTCGGCGAAATCGACCATGGATGGAGAGTTCTACAAACTCAAATGCATAACGATGGAGCACAATGAGAAAAAGAGGGCAAGATGAGAGATTAAGATGGAGATGGACCAGAAGGGAAGGAGAGAGAGAGGAAGGATGGTCTGTACTTTTTGGGGGCTTTCAAACACTTTAAAATGAAAGTAGCAAAAAATAAGCAGGCAAGCCAAAAAAAAAAAAAAATCTTGCCCCTTTTTTAGAGTCGATCACATTTATTAAACGTTGTGGAAGCACCATGAAATCAACAACATTAACAAAAACGTTGTGGAAGCACCATAAATTAATAACGTTAACAAAAACGTTGTTATAGAATGTATTAACAACATTTACGAACCAACGTTGTTAATGAAACTAGATTAGCCATTTTTAACAATGTTTTTATCATAAATGCTATTAAAGCACCACTACAACAACATTTTGAAAAAAAACGTTGTTGATGATATGTTGTTAAAGCCCATTTTTCTTGTAGTGGATATTTTCCCGAATAAATCATATCTCATATTATGAACTATTCTTATGACAAATAATTCCTGAATCTCAAATTTGTCGCTATGGATACACCCTTATGTTTGGCACCTGCTGGAATCCATGACAAGGTTTAGGAAACCCTAAAAGTACCCCAAGGGTTTGTATTGGTATTTGCAATTAAGATCTTTTAATATGCCACCTCAACCAACATTATAGCATATGACGACCCATAGATTTATGTTATCTTGAACTATGATTAATAATTTAATTATGTAAGATAATGATGATTATTATTGTTGTTGTTGTCATTGTTGTATAGATGCATACATGTGAATATGGATAAGAAGGGGATATTATAATAATGATGATATCTTATAAATAAGAAGGTATTGTCACAACCCATTTTTGTCACCCTAGTTAGAGGTCATTATTTCATGTGTCTTTGTTTTGTTTTTGAGTCTAGTCTCTTGCATTAAGTTTTATAGCATTGAAGATCATGTGTATGAAGTTTGGATCAATTTGGAGGAGGTTTTAGTGGTTAATAAGAGATTTTGCAACTTTGAGGGCATTTTCGTCTTTTAAGTTGCATATTTTCTGTTTGACTTTGAAATGATCCCCGAGTTGTTTCTATAAGTTCATATTGGTCTATAGAGCCTATTTATAGGTTCAATTTAATGAATTAATGGTTTAGAATCAATTCAACTCATAATGGTTTAGAATGGCTATAAAACCTTCTTTTGGTTCGCTCAAATTAGCTCATGTGTCCTACTCAATTTTCCTTCATTAAGCCTTAATTGGGCTCTATTTTATTCCTAAACATGTTTTAAAATGTTGGATTTTGGTTTTGAAAGCATTTGGCTCAACCTTGTTTGCAAACCCTAACTTTGCGACGGGGGAGCACAACGGCTAGTCGCCTTTGTAAAACCTAACCATGCACCCATGGTTAAGAGTTTTTGTCCTAAAATGTCTAAAAATGTGTTCTTTTTCAAAGCATAGTCGTTTTGGCTTTTATTTCCTCAAAATCAGACTTAATTTGACCCCTGAAACACTTCAAGAAGGCAAAAGAAAGCAAAAAAGGAAGCATCCAGCAAAGGCCATCTTTTGTAAGTAAGCCTCATTCTCCTCTTCTTTTCTTCTCTTCTTCTCTGAGGTTTTATTCTTTGCATTCTTAGGATGTTTACTTAGCTTAGTTATCATGTCTATTGGATATTCTTGAGCTTATATAATGCATACTATAATGATAGCACGATAGTTTGCTAGGGTTTTCTTTGTTACATACTGAAATGGTGATTTTCTCTCTCTAGAGTTAGGGTTTTCTCTTGTATTGATATTGTTGTGATGCAAGCATGCTTACGATGTTAGTATGAATTGTTTATGATGATTTTGCAGGATTCATGATGTTATTTTCATAACATAAATATGTGAGTTTGATAAATTATCGCAAGCATAAGGATTATTGCATCTAAGGTACATTTTCTTCCTTCGTATGTGCTCTAGAGTCTACTGTTTTAAGCATAATTAGTGTCCCTCTTTTTTATGATCTTGATAGGTTGTTAGCATGTTTTTAATTAGTTTTTGCTTCTGTTTTAGTGATTATTTGTTGGGAATCATACAAGAGGGAAAAATAGAAGTGGGGAATATAAAAATTTTCCCTTTGATTCCACAGCCCATGAATCTAACTATGCATATACAAAATCAAACCCTAACTATGAAGAGGGTTAGAACACTTACAGAATTTTTGTCTTCTCCTTTTTGCTCCAAGCTTTGATTCCGGACAGCGGTGAATGAGCAGCCCAAGTGTGCTGCCTCCAACGGTATCCACACCTAGCTAGAGCTTCAAGTCCTTTCCACCTTTTCCTTGTTGTTGCTAGTGAAGGAGAAGAGAGGAGAGAGAGAGAGGGAGGCTGGAAAATCTGGACAGCCCCTTGGGATTTCAACTTGTGATGACGTCACACATCATAGTGTGGCTTATATAGTCCACACTAAGGGGGCCGGCCATAGGGGGAAACCCTATTAGGGTGTGATGCAATTTCTCTAAATTGCACAATAACCCCTATAAATTATATCAAATATAAATAGGCCTCAAAGAACTATTCTTTATGCACTCATACCCTTTCTCTCATAGACTTTAAAGCTCATCTTGCATGATCAGTGTGTGACCCATTGGGTTCACATCATCAAGTAGTAGGAATAGCACGAGGTGTGCACAATGGAACTCTTTCCATTTAGGGTCTAATTGGAACTCCTTCCAATTCCCTAATTGATTATAACTCACTTATATCAATTAGGGCTTCTACTAACCATGAATAACACCTAGCATATGGTTCATGGTGTCGTCCTTAATGAAGTGAATATGTATCTATCAAAGAACCCTTCTGTTATAGTTTATAGGTTACAATTGCATCCTTCCATTTACACAATGTCTCCAATTGAACTAATAGGACATGGAAGTCTGTCAAGTCCCTAGTTCAATTACTTTATACTCATTCATAAATATCAACTCAATGATGAACTTATGGAAACTCCTTTCCATATTCACACTGCCATGGCCATGGACTGAATGAGTTATATTATGAATGCTATATGAGACATTCTCTCTCTTTTTCCTGAGAGTAATGGATTCCTTGTTGATCACTCACATGCCTTCATACACATAGCAATAGGGCCAATGAACACCTTTACAGACCCATGAATAGAATCTGCACTTAGTGTTATCAAACTTCTAAAGCTACATGCATAAGGTAACTATGGTGTCTCAGGTCTAAGGATTACTTGTACCACTATAACATTAAGAAACTGATTGACAGGCAGGTTAAAACTCCATTCAGTTTATCTCAAATCTTTGGTCACATTCAGTGTACCTATTCTATTAACAGGCACCCACCTGTTGGTTGTAGTGTCTCCACACAAATAGCTTGAGACCAGCTATCCTCCTATAGAGTCAACCTAACAAGTGCTAGTCCTATGGTTCATTACTGTCCATCATAGTGAACCTTCAACTAGGAATGATTTAGGAGTTTAGTACAGAGATATATTTACAGTCTCATAATTACAACTCTTTGTAATTCAATATTCTCAACTCTAACTCCTTGGACATATTATGTAAATATAAATGATGCATACAAACATAATAGAATAAGCCCTTTTATTAAATCAATAATAAATGTGACATACATAAATGAAATCAAATGATTGTTCCTTTATCCCTAAACAATCATCTCTATGATTGGCTCTAGGGCATAACTCTAACATTATCATGTTAGGTTGCATATAGGGAGTGAGTTTTACATGTTCTAGGGTTAGTTATCGCATGATAGGTGTTCTATTGCATTAGGGTTTTATTAGTTTTTTGTTTTCTTCTTTTTGTATCATTATTAGGATACTTTAGGGGTGTTTAGTATTCTGTCTAGATTTGATTTTGGTCTTCTAATAATGATTTGAGCATGAATATGGTTGGTTTGAGTGTGATAATTATCCTATAGCATGCATAAGGACGATTATTTGGTATTTTCTCAATGATTTGAGATGACTGGTGTATGGTAAGTTGAATTGTTTCCTTCTCCCTCTTGGGTTATTTTCTTTACATTGAATTATAATAATTCTTAGGTTTCCATTCTTTTAAACTCTCTATTCTCTTCAAAGTTCCCTTCTTTATAAAACTTATTATTTTCTCTTTTCCTTTTGAAAACTTCTTATTCTTTGGAAACTTTCCTTCTTCTGTAAATGGAAACTTAAGATTTATGGTTGTTCATTGTGAAGGAAATAACCCTTTCTCTATCGAACTACGTGGACTTTGATCCTTGCATGTTCGTGCATGTAAGGTACGTAGGCGCTCAATTGATGTCCAAGTCCGCCTTAGGATACTAAGTATCCTAGGTTTTCTTTTGTCTTTCTCTTTTATTATTTATCTCTTGTGATTACTAGTGGAGTAGGATGGATTTATGATTGATTATCATGCTGTATTTTATTGATTAATATTGATTTGCATATGTTTAGGTCATTAAATTAGCCCAATTAAATTAAGAGACCAATTCGGGCGATGTGGGTGCTTATGGGCTTGGCCCAGAACCTTCCCAAATCGTAAATTAGCCCCAGAATCTAATTTTTGATTCAAGACTTTGCATTTCCTTTTAAAATGGATTTATGTGTGTTTTTGAAAATAAAACATTTTTTTTTTTTAGGTTTTCCCCCGTTCCTTAAAAATGGGGTTGTGACTCCTTTGTTTTCACATATGATCTCATTGGTCATTTTTATGGATTCACAGTATGGCAACTCCACTGGAGATATTGAGAGCTAAACTGATTTAATTTGATTGGGCTAAATTAATTTATTATTGTTTAATTAAAATCAATCACTTGCATCTACTTGATTGTGTGCCTTCATTTATTGCATTGTGTGCACAATTGTTGCATGATAAATTTGATGTATCCTTGCCATCTGATGGGCCTAGCCTCAACTTTAGTTTTCATGATTCCAAGTGTTGGGGACAAAACTATCAAACCTCACTTTCCTAGTACCCATGGGCTTACCCTTGGGTAATTAAATAGATCAATCATGTACTACTATACCCACACAGCATTTTAGATGTCATATGTGGTTAGGTATAACGATTGGTTCAAACAAGTGAAGGACCCTAGCCTACCTTCTTAAAAAAAGTACATGTAATGGGCCCTATAGGACATCATTGAATCACCCTTATGCCCACTCTTTATGATAATGTTATGCTATCAAGTTTTTGTGAGATCATAAGATGTGTTGTATGCTTGCATTTGCTGTGACCATGGGTAATGATAGAGAATTAATGTTATGTAGCCTCACCCGCATACCCTTAATATGTAACTCCACCCTTCACGCAAGGGGCTCCTTAAAAGAGGGAGTGACTAATTAAATGTGTGAACTAAGACTATTTAATCATGTGCTTTAAAGTAAACTAATAGGGGCTTGTGTGGAATAAAAGGTTTGATTAAGGGTTAATAAATAGGGGCTTGTTTTATCTTTATGTCCTTAGTATGTCACCTCACCCTTCATTTTAAGGGACACTTTTAAGGATGAGGTATCTAACTGAAGAGATATTATGTTTGGATCTAGCCCATAGTTTGCCTACACATGTTACATTGTCATGCTTGGGGAAAAGAAACTTTTGATTGTTTTGTAATGGTTAATGGCTAAAACCGAAAGCTAAGTGACTCACCTTTATGCCTTTATTATGTCACCTTACATTTCAAGGTACCCTTGGGAATGAGATGTCCAACTGACGGCATGCTTTATAAGAACACACTTATCAAATTTAGTGCAGTCATGGAAATCTTGTTAAAATTTTTTTGGTTATGGCCAAAAAGGGGGAATTTGTTCTTAAAGGAGGGGTAGATTAAACCCAAGGTATCTTCTAAAGGTTAAAAATTAGAGCGGAACTCATTATCACTTTTGTGGCTGGAGTTGGCAATACAATATTGGAATCCATTGGAGGAATGCTTTGTGAGATCATGCAAATGTTAACCTATTGTGAACCCACGAAAAACGGCCCACAGGATTTTTGGCAATATGTGAAAGACAACAAAGGAAAGGGGTCGCCACCTCATTTTTTTAAGGAAAAGAGGAAAACCATAAAATATTTTATTTCTAAAACCTCATGACTCCATTTTAAAAGGAAAAGTAAAGTCTTTAAAACTAGAAAATTGGATTCAGGGCTAAGTTACGATGTGGGAAGTTTCTGGGCTAAGCCCATAGGCACCCACATCGCCCGAGTTGGTCTCTTAATTTGATTGGGCTAATTTAATGACTTAATCACATGCAAATCAATATCAATTAATAAAATACAACATGCATATCAATCACAAATCCATCCTACTCCTCTAACAATCATATGTGATGGGCAAATTCATCCTAATCCACTTGCAATCATAAGTATGAATCCATCCTACTCCACAAGCAATCATATGTGTGAACCACGGGTTTCGATCAGAATCCTTTTTTAAAAAGAAATGTAGATATTTAAATAAATAAAAATTTGTTTTTTAAAGGTTCACAAAAACATAACAAACAAGGAGTCGCCATCTCATTTTTTAAGGAAAAAAGAAAACCATAAAAACAGTTTTTTAAAGGAAACATTTGAAAACCAAACAAGTTGACTCCTATCATGGAAAAGCAGGTTTTAACAAAACAAGAGAGGATTCGGAGACTAAGTTGCGATATAGAAAGGTTCTAAAAACATCCTATAGGCACCCACATTGGCCCAAAATGGGTTTCTGAATTTATATGGGTTATTTTAATCACTTCCTAATTAGTCACCATGCATATGTAAAGAATTATCCATCAACTATCCATTCATCCATAGGCATCCATAAAGCATCCATAAATATCCATAAAGCATCATAAACATCCACAAAGCATCATAAACATCCATGAACAAATAAAAGAGATATGGAAAGCAGTAGAGAGAGAGAAAGGATAAGGAAAAAGGAAAAGAAAAGAAAACCTAGGATACTTTGTATCCTAGGGTGGACTTAAACATCAAATGAGCACCTACGTACCCCACATGCAGAGATGTAAGGATCAAAGTCCACGTAGTTCGATTGAGAAGGGGTTACTCCCTTTATAATGAACTATAAACCCTAAGTTTCCATTAAAAGAAAAGAAGAGTTTAAAAAGAGAAGAACTTCCAAAAAAGGAATTCGAGAAAAAATAGAATTTGAGGAGAGATAGAACTCTTATTCAATAAGAAGTTTTGGAAAAAGTAGGAAACTTAAGAATCATAGTTCAATGTAAAAAGAATAACCCCCAAGGGGGGAGAAGAGAACAAATCATAATAAACTTAACATGAACCAACTTACCATATGCCAATTATCTCAAAAAAATGAGAAATCATCAATTAATCACCCCATGTATGCTATAGGGCAATTATCAAGCTCAAACCAACCATATTCATGCTCAAATCATCATTAAAAAGACTAAATCAAATCTGGACAGAATACTAAACATGCATATAATGACCTAATACTCATGCAAAGAACAAAAATCAAAAGAAAAAGAAAACCCTAATATGCTCCTATATGCCCTAAACACCCTAATATGCATAAAACTATCAAAAACATGCCAAATATGAATTATCATGATGAAAATTTCATATAACAATCCAAAATATGAAAAGAAAATCTAACATGATGGCTTAGATAAGTACTTTATGTAAGAATGTGAAATAACTATCCTTATGGCGAGCTTTCTTAAGTAAAACTATCCTGAGATAATTTTACGTAGAAATCACTCCGCATGAATGATTTCTTCACATATCCTACATAAAATATATACCTATGAATGCAAAGAAACTCATGGTGCACTTAAACACACTCCAGAAAGCACTTATGCACAACCTCACCCTTTAAGGACGATAATTATCTTCTAAAAGAATAATCATCCATATATCTATAAAGATGAAGTTTACACAGCAAGTGTCCTATACAAAAGATGCTTAAAATCATGCATATAATTAAACTATGAAGAGAAAACAACCTAAACACATCAACTAATTTTCTAGGTAAAACATACCTCTATTCTAGAGAACAAAAAAACTATGCTACCATCAAAATTCGCAATCCTACTCCACTAGCATGCTTTTCACATCATACGAATCACATACACTCTAAAATATAGAACATGTATGATTCTTAATTCAATACTAAGCCATAATTTTGCAGAGAATAGAATAGAAGAAGAAGAAACTATAGAATAAGGAGAATAAGGAAAAGGAGGACTTACAACAAAGCAAAAGTCTTCACTGCGTTCTTCCTTCTCTTTAAACTTGATTGCCTTCTAGTTCCTCTTTAAATTAGAGTAGAATGCTCTCTCCAAGTGATATGGGTGTGTGCAAATTCGTTTTCCCTAGCTCTCTTATGAATATGATGTGTCCAAAAATCCCTAATGCTGATGAATGAGCTTTTCACATTATACAAATCATATACACTCTAGAATATTCTTAAACCAAAAATCCCTGACCACGGTTAAGTGGCTGGGTTTTCATAAACATAAAGCGGTTAGTCGAAAAAAGGTCAATTAGCTATAGGATAATATGGTGAATCAATCCAAAACCTATTCAATAATTAAATTGGTACTTCAATTAGGGTCATTTCATCATTTTAAGATCAATGGAACAATCCGAAACGAGTTTCGGGGTCAATTGGAAAATATACGAAATAAAAGACAAAATTGCCCTTCAAGTCGCAAAAGTTCTAATTACCTATCTAAACCTATCCGGAATTGAACCAAATTTGACACACATGTCCTAGATAATCCTAAAAACTAAATGCAAGTAATATGACTCAATAATTAGACAAAAATATGTATGCAATGATGTACTATTCTCATAAGCTTAAAAGGGCAAAAATGTCCTTTAAGGCTTAGAGACTTCTAAATGTTTCAAGAACACATGAAATGATTTCATGAACTCTTAGGAATGAAAATGGGATGTCTACAATATGTGATGGATAAAAGGATAAAGGAAAAAAAAAAAAACCTAGGATACTTAGTATCTTAGGGCGGACTTGAATATCAATTGAGCGCCTACATATCATGCATAGAAATACATGGATCAAAGATCATGTAGTTCAAAAAGAATAGGGTTAAATCCTAATACGGACTCATGGTAAAAACCTTAAGTTTCCGTAGATGATAGAGAATTTGATAAATAAACTAAGTTTGAAGTTAAGCAACTTTCACAAGATGGAAACTTTGACAAAAAAAAACAAATTATTTTATAAGGAAACCTCTAGTAATGATCATGTATCCGTACTAAGAAATAATCCTAGATAAAGAGAAGAGAAAAGATTAGGGAAAAGAGTTAGGGCACTTTCATACCCTACTTACCTTATGCATTTTATTCTAAGGAATAGCAAATTTAAACAATAGCTGCCTTATTTGCAATAAGGCAATTATCACACCTATTTGCACTCTTACACGTGCTCAAAACCATGCAAAAACAGTGATATATAAATCTAGACAGAATTATATTAAAGCCTAAGTTCATCCATTAATCATGCAAATAACAAGAATAATGAATTTACATAAACCCTAATACAACCCTACATGCAATGACCTAATTATCATGCAAACAACATACTAATAATTATAATAACATCCAATAATATCAATAAACATGATAACAAGGTCTATTCTAACCAAAAAGATGATATTTTATGTAAAATATGAAGAAACGGTGAGCTTTCTTAAGCAAAACTATCCTAAGATAGTTTCACGTAAAAAAATTCATTATGGGGAGGTGCAATCATCATATCCTACGTAAAATATATATCCTAGAACACAATAGAAGTGATTTCATACTTAAACACATCACAGAAAACTCTCATGCAAAGCCCTACCTAGCAAAAAGGATAATTATCCTTAGAAAAGGATAATATCTCCAAAAACCCTAGAAAACCCACTATATGAATGCAAATCTAGCATGATTCAACTATATACAGCATATATAGAACAACTATAATGAGCAACAACTTACAAAGCTAACCTAAACATGCTGTATGAAACTTGCATGAAACAAGGGTTAGTGAAACTCTAATTTCACAACTATGCACAATAACCCATGAACCAATTCTATCACATGCTCAAACTATCATGAATATCATTAATATCAAGTATATTAACTAACAGAAGCATCAATTCATGACAACTATCACAGCAAGTAGGCTACATGAAGCATGCATGATTTAAAATGATAAAAAAGATAATGTTTTCAAAACCTAGTAAACTAAGGATTATCATGCATATTCAACCATGAAACATCCTAAAATCATTCACATAGCATCACAAAAGCATGGAATTGAACTAATATGTAGAGCTACTACTTACACTAGAACTATCATAAAGAAAAAAGGAGAAACCCTAATTTCAGCAATTGAAAGTATGGTTTACCTCTCGTAGAACTTCTCTTGCCTGTGAAATAACTCTTCTCTTGCTTGCTTAGGGTTAGGGAAGCTTTCTTTGACGTTCTTTAACTCCCAATCTCATAGCTCCCTCTCTTTCTAAGTATAAAGTGCACTTGTGGCCCCTTTATGTGTTGAATATCATGTTCTTTATATAGGGGACTGACATAATAACCAATGGCTAAGATTATTTTATTAAATAACAATAGTAAGGCTATTAGAAACTCTCTTGGTGCTCAAACAACTCAAAGTTACTCAATTTTAGAAGGAAATAACTTACAAGGGTGGAGAAATTCGTCAAAAGAAGGAAGGAGAGGTGAAATCCTTCTCAAAGATGGAGTCTCTAGGGTAACCGACCAGGCCTGGACGGCTAACCGTCCAACTTTGGTTGGTCAGTCGAGGGCCATCTTTAGCTCGCCTCGATTTAGACTTCTAAGCCTTCCAAAAGTTCTTCAGGGTCAAATTAAGTCCGATTTTGATGAAATAAAAGCCAAAACAACCATGGTTTGAAAAGGAACACATTTTTAGATATTTTAGGACAAAAATCCTTAACCATGGGTGCATGGTTAGGTTTTACAAAGGCAGTTAACCGTTGTGCACCACCGTCGCAAAACTAGGGTTTGCACACAAGGTTGAGCCAAATGCTTTCCAAATCAAAATTTAACCTTTTAAGACATGTTTATGATGTAAATAAAGCTCAATTGAAGTTAAATGAGAGTAAATTGAGTGGGTCACATGAGTCAATTTGAGCGAACTAAGAAAGGGTCTTTTAGCCAACCTAAACCGTTGTGAGCCGAATTGATTTTAAACCATTAATTCATTAAATTGGACCTATATATAGACTTTACATATCTATATGAACCCAAAGGAACAACTGAGGACTCATTTCAAAGCCAAATGGAAAATATACAACTTAAAAGATGATTATGCCCTCAAAGTCGCAAAAGTTCTTATTAACTATTGAAATGAACTCCAAATCACTTCCAAATTCATACACATGATATTCAATACCCTAGAAACTCAATTCAAAAGACTAGACTCAAAAAGGAAACAAAAAACTACATGAAATAATAAACCCTAGCTAAAGTGACAAAAATGGGGTGTGACACCTATATCTCAAAGATTATTCAAGTTATTCCTCAAACTCGATCCGAGGCTATGAATCATCATAAGTCTAATTTAGGGGCTACCAAGTCCACGAGATACAACAAAGCAAATTTGAAGGCCCAAATAGTCAAGAAGAAGCCTCACTAATTTACTGAAATCCATACGCCATTAAGTCATGCTCTTTGGAGAGTGGAAATCTTGGGCTTATTGTTACCACTTGATTCAACACCCCTGCCTAATCCTTTGCCTCACCAATTTAAAGAAAATGAGTATTGTGAATTTCATTGAAGTAGAGGACATGACACTAACCATTGTCTAAGATTAAAACATGAGATTCAAGACCTCATCAACCATAAGGTGATCACTTTTCTCAAACCAACCAATAACTTGAGTATTCTTCAAAGCTTTTCCATGAGCCCATTCTCAACCACCACAAATTCACTAGCCCATCCAAATGCCATTCCATCAAGACCTCTTGCTGAAATTAACTAAGAATTTGCAATTCATGGCCCATATCATTCAGAGAATACCCACTCTAGCTAGCATGAGGGTTCTAGATTTTGAGGGACTTTCTGAGGCTCAAGAAACCTTCAACACTCGTTGGAATTTGGATAATTTTAGTGGCATAATTCAATATGAAGAACAAGAAGGCTTAATCCACAAGAAGAAGATGTTGATGCCTTGAGGTTGTTAAGAAAGGTATTAAGTTTTCTTTGGTACTTACTGCTGCATCAATTTTATTATGACTGTTTGTGGTAGAGAGTTTAGGTTTTTTTTTTTTGTTTACTTTCTAGTTAGTTTATTGTTTTCAATCGTCCAAGTCAAATTTCCTAGTCATTGAGTCCTAGTCATTGTCAAGTCAAGATTTTCAATGTGTTCTTCTTCATTCTTTTAATAAAATGTTTGATTTCAAGAATTCCATTATATCTCTATTCATTTCTCATCTATCAATTGAAAATTCAAGTGGCATGAACATAAGAGGCTCAAAACTCTTTCCACCAAAGGGATGTAGACACCCCATTTTGTCCCTATATTTGATAGGTGAGTTCTCAATGATGAGGTCCGTGATGTTTATTATCAACCTGGGTTTCTTTTCTGCAAGCAATGCAAGTAATTGGGATAGGTACATATATATGTGTATGTATATATATATAGATATCAAACCAATTGGGTAGAGTCCTCCCTATACACCCTTCTCACCATTCTCATTCATCTCTCATTCATTTCAACTCATTCCCTCTCAATTGTATTCATTGTCTCCAATCAAAGCCTTCTTTATATAGGCTCACATTCACTACCATTTGAAGTGGTGATGAATGCATCTCCCATTTACCAAGTGGTGTATCCACCATTTATCTCAAGTGATTCATCTACCATTACTAAGTGGTGTATCCACCATTTATCTTAAGTGATTCATCCACCATTACCAGGTGATGTATCCACCATTTATCATAAGTGATTTATCCACCATTTATCTTAAGTGATAAAAATCTGTTGCTGTTTTGCTTCAAAATGATTGTCAACTGCACTTCTATTGACTGTCAATTTATGTCAGATTGACTGGTAACTTCACTGTTTCAACAACTTCTTTTCTTTTTAGGTGAGAAACCCACTCCAAGAAGGGATAGAAGTGGGGAATGGTGGGCGAAATTAGGTAAGTGAATAAGCTTGCACTTTGATCCTTCCCTATAAATAGCAAGAGCTTGGGAGAGTTTAAGGACATCAAAAAAATTAGAGGGTTAGGAGGGAGTGCTGAAATTCTGAGAGAAAAGAGATAGAGAGAGAGACTTGAGGAGGAGAGTTCTTGTAGGGAAAATACTAAAAAAGAGAGAAGTTGTATTGAGAGAAAATAAAAAGATGACTTGTGAGGAAGGAAAATAGCTTGCTTGGCTCAACGAAAAGGACGCTGTCAGATTGATAGTAGACCTGAGAGACGGTTTAAACACCAACCAATTTCATTTGTAAGAGGTATGAATTTATATTTGATAGTAGAATTGTATAAATTATATTTATTGTTTATTTGATTAATATGTCAATTGTGTGTGTTTTAATTATTGCATGATATATGGGTGATCCAGATTAAATTAAAATACTAAACATGGTCAATGAATACAAAATGAGGGCTGGTTTATTACCAGGCATTGTTGGGTGCCTAACACCTTCCCAACAAGTACCCTAACTCTGAACCTTCTCTGGTTAATAAAAATGGTTCCTGGGCCCTTCTAGGTGGCGAATCTTATTCATATGCTAATCTCCTAGGGTTAGCACCATCAAAAGCAAAAGCAAGTAAAATGCAGGTAAAAAAAAGCACGTAAATCAGTGCGCTCACAGTGGTGACTCTACTAGGGATTAAAGAGCTTAACTTCAAAGTATTCATTGATCATAAATAGTAATGTGCTTTAATCTAGAAAACCAAAAAAAAAAAAAAAAAAGAATTTTTTTTTTAAAAAAAATTGTTTTTATAATAGAAAAACTGCACACACGCACTAGGGCCTATGTCTACACCCCGATGGTAGTTTGGTGAGGGTTCCAAGTTCCACTTGATCCTATGGGCAATCCGCAACCTACACCATCAACCCACAGCCTGTGCCACTAGCCTGTAATAAGCTTGTGAGTACGTTAACGGATTGCTCATTGAGCATCCTAGCCTAGGTAACCTATTGAAGGCAGAGGATATAAGAAGACCCTTGGTTTGACCTGCACGTTAAAAACATGGGTAAATTTACTACTTTTTTTTTTTTTTTTTTTTTTTTTTATAATTCTGTGTGAATGTGTGACATGCATCATTTTTTTTCAGTAGGATGCGGGTATGGAGCGAGGCCCAATATTGTTTAATGTCTGTTGAATTAAAGCCCAATTAAAAGATTAGTCTTGCAAGCGGTTTAAATCTATCAAAAAATTAGGAGTCCACTGTGTGTAACCATTAGGAGTCCACTATGTATAGCTGTTAGGAGTCCACTGTATGTGTTCACTGTGTACAACCATTAGGAGTCCATTATGCATAACCGTTGGAAGTCCACTATTCCTAGCCGTTGGGGTGTACTATTCCTAGTCGTTGGGGGTTTGTTCTATAAATGCCCATTGTTGTACCTCCTAGGTCCACATCTCTGCAACCATAGTTTTTTCAGAGTGTTCATGTCCGTCCTCCTATACTTCATTCTCATTCTCCAAGTGGTCAACTTCTGTGTACGTGAGAGGGTTCCATGCATAGTGGCGATTCCGCTTCTAGCATTTCTTGCAATGTTGCCCATGTTGATGTATTTCCTTTATTCTTAGAATTTTAGGAGAATGTGTTTTGATGGACTGTAAGATTTAAGATATATATTCCAGTCAATTTATGTGAATAAATGATAGTCTTCCTACCTTTTGTATTCTAGTTTAAGGAAAAAAAAAAGAGAGAGAGAGAGAAAGAGAGAGAGAGTCATTACCATTAGATTCACATAAATAAAAATAAAAATAAATAAATAAATAAATAAGCTCAAATAAAAAAGCAAAAAAGAAAAAAAAAATGAAGAGAGAGAACTACTCAATAGTAGCATTTTGGGTAGAACTAAAGGGATCAACTAGAGGTTGCCTTTGCGGGCTGTTCGAAATCCTTTCTCGTTCAATAATTTGATCCCTAAGCCTTTCCAATGCCTCGACCCTTGGCACGAGACTATTAGAATAGGAGTCCACTATCCTTTGTAATTCTCTGCTCTCCTCTCTCAAAGCCCTCATCCTTCGATAGGCTCTAGTGAGTAACCCCTGAAGGTGGGTGACTTGGTCACATAGACTTTGGACTTCCACAGTTCTAGTGTGCAAATGCCTAGCAATGTTAGAGGAAACCGTTGTGGCCAGAGCACTAACGGCCATGGAGTCTCTTATTACATCCAAGTCCGACCGTCCACCCAGTATTTTCTCATCACGAGGAGTGATGAATCCTTCAGCTACTGCTATTGCGTTTGCAAAGTTGTATATCACAGAGTCCTCAATGGTAAGGGGTTAATTTTGGATGTTTAAAAGACTTGGGTGCTAGACTTTTAGTTGTGCTTCTAGCATTGTGTTTAGGTTAGGGCCATTTTAAGATGCAGAAGAGGAGGCCATGAGTTTATAAGATAGTGATTTAGAAGAAGAGAGATTTCTAGGGTTGAAGGGTTGGAGAAGAATGTTCGAACACCTACAATCAAACTCTAGTTTTTAAGAAAAACCACTCTCACATAAGTTAGAAGCAAATTTCAATAACCAATACACTATTGGGGATCCGATATGATTAAGGATTAATTAATCCTCTCGAGATCTATAATGGTCGGCTAGCATTATTTCTTTGTTGATAAATTGGGCAGCCTCAATTGCATAAACCGTCAATCACAGTGATTGTGTCAATTGACCGTCAAAGGACTTAAGTAGTTAATCATGGTTGACCGTCAAGGAATTTAAGCAATAAAGTGAGAGAACGGGCCTTCGGGTTTTAGGCCTAAAGGCCTTGACATGCTAGGCCTATGTCGAATTGAGTCCATCTGGCAGAATAAGAAGAGCCAAGTGAATTAGCCCAAACCAATTTTTGATGGTATAAAACTAATTGCAAAATTTAAACAAATTATTAGGCTTTAAAACAATGATTTAAGCAATAATGTGGCCAATTTTGGAACCAATCGGTCCACTCAGCATGTGGATCTGAATAAACCTAATCATCAGAGGTGATTTTAGTAACAGTCTCAAAGTCCAATATCATTTGAATTTAAGCCTTGTTAGTGTGAAGATTGTGAAGAAATTGTGTAATGGACCCATGCCTTAAACAAAAACAAAAACAAAAACAAAACCAAAAAAATAAAAAAATAAAAAGAGAGAGAGAGAAAAAAAAATGATGAATGAGTTTAGATCTAGTTGAGAGTAGGATGTGTGCATTGTAAAGGGCTTAAGTTTAAAAGATAATGGATTTTGTTGATCTATCACATGCGGGCTATTTTTAGGATTATGCCCTAGAGCCAATCATGGAAATGATTGTTTATGGATTAGGAACAATCATTTGATTTCATTTAAGTATGTCACATTAATTATTGATTTAATAAAAGGGCTTATTCTATTATGTTTATATGCATCATTTATATTTACATAATATGTCCATGGAGTTAGAGTTGAGAATATGAAATTACAAAGTGTTGTAATTTTGAGACTGTAAATATATCTCTGTACTAAACTCCTAAAGCATTCCTAGTTGAAGGTTCACTATGATGGACAGTAATGAACTATAGGACTAGCACTTGTTAGGTTGACTCTATAGGAGGATAGCTAGTCTCAAGCTATTTGTGTGGAGACACTACAACCAATAAGTGGGTGCCTATTACTAGAATAGGTACACTAAATGTGACCAAAGATATGAGATAAATTGAATGGAGTTTTATCCTGCCTATCAATCAGTTTCTCATTGTTATAGTGGCACAAGTAATCCTTAGACCTGAGACACCATAGTTGTCTTATGCATGTAACTTTAGAAGTTTGATAACACTAAGTGCAGATCCTATTCAAGGGTCTGCAAAGGTGTTCATTGGCCCTACTGCTATGTGTATGAAGGCATGTGAGTGATCAACAAGGGATCCGTCACTCTCAGGAAAAAGAGAGAGAATGTCTCATATAGCGTTCATAATATAACTCATTAAATCCATGGCCATGGTAGGATGAATGTGGAAAAGAGTTTCCATGAGTTCATCAATGAGTTGATATTCATGATTGAGTATAAAGTAATTAAACTAGGGACTTGACAGACTTTCATGTCCTATTAGTTTAATTGGAGACATTGTGTTGAAGGAAGGATGCAATTGTAACCTATAAACTATAACAGAAGGGTTCTTTGTTAGATACTTATTCACCTCATTAAGGATAACACCATGAACCATATGCTAGGTGTTATTCATGGTTAGTAGGAGCCCTAATTGACATAAGTGAGTTATAATCAATTAGGGAATTAGAAGGAGTTCCAATTAGACCCTAAATGGAAAGAGTTCCATTGTGCACACCTCGTGCTATTCCTACTACTTAATGATGTGAACTCAATGGGTCACACACTGATCATGCAAGAAGAGCTTTAAAGTCCATGAGAGAAAGGGCATAAGTGAATAAAAGAATAGTTCTTAAGGGGCAAGGTTGTATAAGATACAAACTAGAGGGGTTATTGTGTAATTAGGAGTAATTACACAAAACCTATTAGGGTTTGAAGTCCCCCCCTTGGCTGGCCCTAGTGGAGGCTTTATAAAGCCTCCTATGATGTGATGACATCATCACTTGATCATACTTTGGAGGCTCCCCAAGGCTGGCCGAAAATCACAAGGGACTCTCTCTCTCTCTCTCCTTTCTTCTCCTACTCTAGCAACAACGAGGGAAAGAAGGAAAGGACTTGAAGCTCTAGCTAGGTGTGGATACCATTGGAGGCAGTACACTTGGACTGCTCGTACGCTGCTGTCCGGATGCAAAGCTAGGAGCAAAATGGAAAAGACATAATCAATTGTAAGTTCTAAACCCTTTCTTTGTAATTAGGGTTTTATTGTTTTGTATGAACCACATTCAGATTCATGGGCTGCATGGAACTGATAGGAAATTTTTATTATTCCGCATTCTATTTCTTTCTAGTTCAATTCCTTACAGTGGTATCAGAGCCATGGTTGTGCTTCATACAAACATCATATGGGCCGGTATTTATGGTATAATTATTTGGACAATGGTGATCTAATTAGTTTTAAGAAAACTAGGGTTTTATAAAACTGTTATGAACTAGTTTTCATGATAGTCATGAAAAACCATCATCTTGTTTTGCATGCAGAAATCTGAGTTCTTCTCCAAACTTTTCATGCCATATATGGTTAGAAAGCTCTTCGAATCAGCTTTCAAACCCAACAAACGGTTCGTCGATCTGAGTTCTGTAGAGAAAGTAATGAATTTTTTACTACAGGCTGTCTGGAAAGACAGTTTTACGCGGGAATGGAACTCTAGGTTGTTCTTCATCTTCTTCTTATATTAATTTGATTTATATTAATCATATGATGATTATATACAATTATATATACTGTATATATAATTACTATATATATTTGATACATTAAAAATCGAATTTAAAAGAAAAACAAAGCTTGAAGTTCTTGAAGAGGCCGAATCTGGGTTCTTGAAAAACCCAAGTTAGTTTTCTGGTTTTTGTTCATTCTCTTCCATCAAAATCATTATGAATGATCATAGATTTAATATATATATTGTATATATGTTTATCTTTGATGTTGGTATGAGTTTTGAATTAAAAACAATCAAAAAGTTTGAGTTTTAAAATTTTCCAACAAAGCAGTTTTCTGGGCAGCATGATACAGCCATGGTTATTGGCTTGTATCTTCTTCATGGAAGCATGGCAGGGCATGAAACCACCTCCATTAGAATCGTGGGACACTAGGGAATGAAACCCAAGAGGTTTCGAGCACTCATGGTAGCAGCAGCCTGGGTTTTAGAACCCATTCTGTTCTTTATCCTTTTTCTGCAGAATTTTTGATAAATCGATGAAGATGGAATTATGTAGGCTGTTTGGGCTTGATTTGATCAATGAAATCTCACCTATGGGGGTCGAAAATCATATAGGGATATGATTTTAGGGCTGCCAAAGCTTGGGCAGCCATGGTTGGATCGTGGCAGCCATGAAAGCTTCTTTGAAGCTTCATCTTCTTCAGTAGGCAGCAGCTAGGGTTTATGGAAACCCCTCCCAAATTCGACCTAGGGCTCTTGGCCCTTAATCACCACCTCTGTGATGATTGTCCCAGATGTGGGAGAGTGCCCCAAGGCCAGGCATAGGCTGGCAGCGGCCATGGGTGGATCATGGCAGCCATGGAAGCTCCACGGCAGCCTCCTTCTATTTTCGGAAATTAGGGTTTTCTTAGGAAACCCTAATCCTATGTGTACTAGGGTTTTAGAAACCCTAATTACCCTCATTAATGTGTCCTATTAGGGTTCTAATTATGACATTAATGACCAGCCTTGGTCATTAATGAAACCGGTTCTAATTAAATGCATTAGGGTTTAAGTTTATGAAACCCTAATCCTAATACATTTAAAATTTGATTTCTCCCCAATTAAATTAATTCCAAAATTAATTATATAATTAATATTGATTAATTTTAAGATGTTTTAAATTGTTTAAAGCAATTTTGGAATAAATTTATTTTCTGGAATTTTTTTATTTAAATAAAATTGTTTTATTTATTTAAGTTAATTCCTAATACTATAGTATTAGATACTAGTTAGTATTATTTAATTGTTTTAATTATTCTAATAATTTTGATTAATATGATTGATCAAAATTAGATGTTTTAAAGAGTTAAAACATATTAGGATAGATTAAAATAATTTTGGGAAATTAAATGATTAAAAGTTGTTTTAATTCAATAATTGATTTCTAAATTAGGGTTTTAGAAATTCTAATTTTAGAAATTAATAAATGCCATTTATTTTGTTTTATTTAGTTGTTTTAATTATTCTAGTAATTTTGATTAATATGATTGATCAAAATACAATGTTTTAAAGAGTTAAAATCATACAAGAATAGATTAAAACAATCTTTGAAAATTATTGATTAAAAGGAGTTTTAATTCAATAATTGATTTCTAAATTAGGGTTTAGGAAATTCTAATTTTAGAAATTAATAAAACATTACTATTTTCATTATTTTAATTCTGGAAATGATATTTTGAGGTCCCCTAATGAGATTGGAAGCATTAATGAGATTAATGAAGTCCAATTAATAGAGTTACCATAATGCCCATATGTTTTAATTGCTTACAGTACTTTTATTTATGCAATATGATTGTATAATTGTGTATGGATAATGATTATGGACTAAGCCCCCTTAAACCAATTGTGATTGGCCATCTTGTGGGTTGTGAAATACTTTTCAAAGGGTTGTAATTTATTTATGGTGATGTAATTTTTTAATTGGGACTTGCATGCCACCTTTTTCTCCCTCACTCTCTCTATCATTCTCTTATGTACCCCACATTCCCCTTATGTATCCCTTTCTTTAAATTATGTAAATTGTTATGTAATCGAGAGTGCACTAAAGAGCATGGTGGACTCAAAAGAGCATCGTGGAGCCCAACAAGCCAATGGTGGAGACTATCAAGCCCATGGAGGAATTGGAGGACTTGAAAGCTTAGAGAAGACTTTCAAGAATGCATGCATGTTTTTCCATTGAATGTTTTACGATCACTTACACCTACCATAGACCTTGGATTCAATCTATTGGCTTGGATTGAATCTTCTTAAAGTCCATAATCATCATAGTGGAAGCTTTAATTTATGAGATAATTGTATTAGCTCCAATACCATAGTTTGGTATATGTTGACACCCAATTTTGTACCGCCTGACATTTTGGACCACCTTCAAGCCCAATGATAAAGGGCAGCAGCAGATGAACTACCACAAGCGAGCCTGAAAGACCCATGTAAGCACAATGTGGCTTTTTGATACCTTTTGATATCCCATGATCGTATGAGCATGGTTCACGCACGTACGTGCATCTTCCATGCACGTATGATCATGCCCTTTATTTTCCAACACAGCTTTTTGATACCCCATGATCGTACGAGCATGGTTCATGCACGTACGTGCATCTTCCATGCACGTACGATCATGCCCCTTATTTTTGAAATTTTCAGCTTTTCCCTCCAAATCATTCCTTTCCTTATGAAGCCCCTATGCTAACAGTTGCTTGGTGGCGGCTAAGAAACCCTAATGAACTCCGAAATAAACCCTAATACCTCCCTATATATACCCCACTTTCAACCAAGAGAAGGGATCCAACTTTTGCACCCAGCCTCCAACCTGAAAGATCTGAAAACTCATAGTTGTGACTACGAGAGGTCCGGAAAGCAAGCTCGGGAAGAAATTGCTGTTGCCCGTACTTGAGGGTATCAATTTTCAATCCTTTATTCCATTTCCTTGTGATTTAGTATGATTATTAATTGCATGAAATGTGCATAACATCTTCCGCATCCCTTTCATTTAATGGTTGGCATTCAAATTCGTTTTAACATCTATTCATCCCTTGCATATGATATTCAATATTCTAAATATTGTTCGGGCATAAAGGATAGGAAGAATCATGCAATCATATTTGTCCATCAATTCCAGCATTCAACTCGCATGATTTAGGCCTCTGCATACAAGTATCATTTATTGCGTGTACATCCTCATCAATATTTGCTTTCATTCCTTCATCATTTAGATTTAGGTCATTTTTATCACTTCTGAGTCACATTTGAGTCAATTTCCTATATATATCCGAGTCACAGATTCGTTCGAGCAAAGCATGGTAAGTGTTAGGCTAATTTATTGAGCATGTGCGTACGTACGTATGATGTGCACATACGTGCCTTCTATATGCACGTACGTGCATGACCCCTATTTTTGTAGTTTAATCTTTCTCTCGTTTTTGCAGGCAGTGTAAGCATTTCTCATAGCCCTTTGAATACTTTGCCACTGTATATACCTGTTCATATATCTTGTTTAATTCCTTTTTCTTTCCCATCACTGCGTGCCATGATTGAGTTCAATTGCATAAGTGTTTGGTTAATGGTTGAGCCTAATTAAGTCCTTTTTAATTAAAACCAATAAGTACATGTGGGGGCCGGCCTCGGCCGGGCGTTATTGGGTGCCTAACACCTTCCCAACGACATACCCTAGCTCCAAACCCAAACAATTTCTGGTTATGGTAAGTTAGACCTTTCCTAAGGGTCAATTGGCTCCCGAAGCCAAATCGGGCGGCGACTCCCTCTACGCCCTAATCATCCGTGGTTAGTGGCATACTCCTGAGCCCGGCGTGGTCTAGGACATGGTGCTCACAGTATATGTTACCTATTCACTTAGGGACTAATATCAAAATATGGTACATTATATATGTTGATATATAATAGCATGCGATATATGATTTATAATAGCATGAGATATATGATTATAAATAGCATAATTTATATATTTAAATTTTGATACATAGGATGCATGTTAATTTGATGAGACCCTTTAAAACCCTTCTTATTTAATATTAAGTTGAAAATGGAAAAGTCATTGGGAAATGAATTCTTCATTGCCTTCCATCATTATAGGATCATCTAACGTCCCTTAATGTAGGTACCTAGCTGCAGACATGTAGGAGCTACCCATGTTAAAGACATTACTTGAAACTATCACATATGAGATATCATGGGGTGCCTAAACTGATATATACCAAGAAACTAACATGTGAGGTATATATTTGACGAAACATACCTGTGTGAATGATGGGCTTAACTTAACTAGGGAAGTATTCCAAGAAACTAATATGTGAGGTGTATGTTCCCTAGAGGCAAAATGATTGGAACTTGCTTATGAAGCAATAGACAAAGACTTGTCTTCTTATTGTGGGTTAGAAGTCAAAAAACTAACATGTAAGGCTTCTAGGTCATAGTGGGACGCCAATCCCCATTAAGGAATGAGATTCCCAAATTCCATTAGAGGGTGTATGGGATTTAATAAAATAGTGGGAGGTACCATATGATTAAAGACCCAATCATAATGGATAAAAATGAAATCTAATTCTTTGTTTATGTAGATTACCTAATTACTCACCTCAAAACCCCTATTTCCTAATATATAGGATATTGATAGTTTGACTAAACCTGATTTCTTTAATTGACTTAGGAAATTGAGAATTGTTCTCAATTTCAAAAGATTATTTATATGCTATAAGGCCTTTCCTTAAAAGCCCTCCATAAAACATCCTAAGAAGAAAAAGACACTATGCACAATTGGCATTTTGTTGCCATGCTATATGATAGTAATGATGACTAATGAGCTTCAGAAGCAAAATTAGTCAATGCAAGTGCCTTTAATGTCCTGCATCACATACAAAGGTTGTATGGTGAGTAAAATAATACTATAAAGTATAGTACTTATAAAAGACTTCTTCTGGACTAGGATGTAATAAAGGTTGTTTATTTGAAAATGATTAATCACATAAAATAGCTTGAGAAGCTAGATGTGATTTAAAATGGAAGCATAGAGGGAAGCAAGTCCTGAAAAGTCAAAGACAAAGAAATATAACTATTTTTGTAGTAAACATAAGGTATTGTAAAGGGAACTTGATAAAGTATCAATTTTCCTAGAAGAACCAAACTTTTGAAGTTTTGGTTCATGCTCTAAACTAAATTGTTGGTTAGTTTTGCTTCTTTGTTTTTTTTTTTTTTTGGATTCTAGAGTAATCTAAATGAAAGCAAAAAGTTAAGTAGATAATAAGTTACCTTTAAAATTTAATAGAGCAAAAGTTGCTAGATTAATTTTGGAACTTATTTCTTAACTAGGTCATTTAAGACATTATAGAAATTTGATTTTTGAATTTAAATGACTAATTAGAGCGAATGCAACGTATTCTAAGAATACAAGAGATGTAGAGACTCTCATTTAAATGTAGTAATTATAACTTGGTTATGAGATGACCAAGCCCATCTTTTACTTGGTGAAGTGAAAGAGTTACATTTATAATTTGACTAATACATTGTGATGCATATAGTCATATAGAGCATGCATTCAATTAAAGTAGACTCCTCTTAGAATACCATAGCTCAATGGTGAATCTAAGAGAACGAATTGAACCCTATTAAGATATGGTTTGATCCATGATGAGTTTTACTAATGTATCCATCTAGGATATACCTTAAAATGCCACATATTGATAATTTAGGGTTCACTCCAGTTTTGTCCTAGATATGTTATATTGGATATAATATGGAAAGAAACCCAACTTAAAGAAGTTAAGGCTTGGGATTGTGCTATGTATGTCTAGAGACATAATGTAGACAATCTAGAAATAAGGTCAAGTAAATGTTGAATTGTGGAATATCCCAAAAGTGGTTGGGATAGTATTTCTATTATCCTAATGAACAAAAGTTGTCCATTAGGATGTTTGCTGGATTTTCTTGAGAAAGAGTTCATTCAAGAAAGATGCAAAAGTAGATAGAATTTACAGAATTGTTTGTAAAGACACAAACCAACAAAGATCCAACCCTTGCCCCTATTGAGGCAAAACCTTTAATTACACCACAGTCCTTTCATAGATCAAATTGGATATTTTTCAATATATAAGAGATACAGTATCTCTATAAATTGTTCTTTGGTCATAAAGATCACCAAAATAATCCTATTGATTATGATTAGGCGATGTTTGACATCAACTCGAGAAATGACTAAGAGTCATTAAATCCAATATGGTTAGGTAGAGACCTAAAAGGCTGGGCTATTTAAGAATATTTTCAACATAGGCAAAAAGTTGTCTATAAAGAAACTTGTTTTATAATAGTTATGCTGAAATCCATTTGAATCTTGTTATCTATAAACACACATTTTGAATATGAGATATGTCAAAAAGAATATAAAGATGTTATATCAAATGGTGAAAAACCATAAAAGTGTGTAAGTTATAGAAGTCTATTAATAGACTACAAGATTCTCATAATTAGAACATCTATAAAGTTGAAGTAATCAAATTGTTTGATTTCTCAAATTGTTTGATTTCTCTCATTGTATAGATGGACCATGAGTGTATAAAAGGTTAGTGGGAGTGCGATCGTTTTTCTTTATCCTAAGTATAGATGGCATTCTAATCATTATGAATGATATATGAATGTTATCTAATGTAAAGTTTTTGTTTTTAGAGAAAAACTAATTCATGAAAGATTTGGCAGAAGCATCCAACAAGATCTATAGAGATAGATCATGTAGATTGCTAAGTATCTCCAAATCATTAAACATAGTTGAAATGTTGAAGGAGTTCAACATGCAGAATTCTAAGAGAGATCTTATTTACTTAAGATATATATAGAATTCATTATTCAAGGGCATGTCCCCTAGGATAACACAAGTAAGGTTCTTAAAGTGTTAAGAAACCTTATTATACACTATGTATTGAACCAGATATCTATTATTTTGTAATTGTTACAAATAGTTATCAGTCAATCCAAATTTAGAATATTGGATTGTATATGGAAATTATAACTCATAGTTGATGAGTATATGGATTTAGATTTAATCCATAAAAGGGTATACTTTATGATCACCTTGGTTGATGAAATACTTAATGGAAGAACTATATATATGATACAGTGGATTCCATTATTGAGGGTGAAATAATTGTCGCATTGTCTAGGAGACTATTTGGATCTATAAGTTCATTTAGAACTTGGAGTTGTTCCTAGCATTGAGTTGCCCATATCTTGTTTTGTGACAACAATGGGCCTATAGCTCAAGCATCGGAACCACGGTCTCATCAAAGATCTGAATATATTAGGCGACTAGTTCCAAATGATTAGAGAATCAGTGGAAGCGGTAACATGTATTCATTACAGAATATATTAACTACATGAGTTAATGTAGACCTACTAATCAAAGCTTCAAGACATAATGGGTTATGTATTATACCAACATCTTGAGAAGATGCGTATGAGATACTTGGTCGATTGGCTTTAGTGCAAGTGAGATATTGTTAGGATTATGCCCTAGAGCCAATCATGGAGATGATTGTTTAGGGATTAGGAACAATCATTTGATTTCATTTAAGTATGTCACATTTATTATTGATTTAATAAAAGGGCTTATTCTATTATGTTTATATCCATCATTTATATTTACATAATATGTATATGGAGTTAGAGTTGAGAATATGAAATTACAAAGTGTTGTAATTTTGAGACTGTAAATATATCTCTGTACTAAACTCCTAAAGCATTCCTAGTTAAAGGTTCACTAAGATGGACAGTAATGAACTATAGGACTAGCACTTGTTAGGTTGACTCTATAGGAGGATAGCTAGTCTCAAGCTATTTGTGTGGAGACACTACAACTAATAAGTAGGTGCCTATTATTAGAATAGGTACACTGAATGTGACCAAAGATATGAGATAAACTGAATGGAGTTTTATCTTGCCTGTCAATCAGTTTCTCATTGTTATAGTGGTATAAGTAATCTTTAGACCTGAGACACCATAGTTGTCTTATGCATGTAGCTTTAGAAGTTTGATAACACTAAGTGCAGATCCTATTCAGGGGTCTGCAAAGGTGTTCATTGGCCCTCCTGCTATATGTATGAAGGTATGTGAGTGATCAACAAAGGATCCATCACTCTTAGGAAAAAGAGAAAGAATGTCTCATATAGCATTCATAATATAACTCATTAAATCCATGGCCATGGTAGGATGAATGTGGAAAAGAGTTTCCATGAGTTCATCAATGAGTTGCTATTCATGATTGAGTATAAAGTAATTAAACTAGGGACTTGACAGACTTCCATGTCCTATTAGTTTAATTGGAAACATTGTGTTGAAGGAAGGATGCAATTGTAACCTATAAACTATAACAGAAGGGTTCTTTGTTAGATACTTATTCACATCATTAAGGACAACACCATGAACCATATGCTAGGTGTTATTCATGGTTAGTAGAAGCCCTAATTGATATAAGTGAGTTATAATCAATTAGGGAATTAGAAGGAGTTCCAATTAGACCCTAAATGGAAAGAGTTTCATTGTGCACACCTCGTGCTATTCCTACTACTTAATGATGTGAACCCAATGGGTCACACACTGATCATGCAAGAAGAACTTTAAATTCTATGAGAGAAATGGCATAAGTGAATAAAAGAATAGTTCTTAAGGGGCAAGGTTGTATAAGATACAAACTAAAGGGGTTATTGTGTAATTAGGAGTAATTACACAAAACCTATTAGGGTTTGAAGTCCCCCCTTGGCCGGCCCTAGTGGAGGCTTTATAAAGCCTCCTATGATGTGATGACATCATCACTTGATCATACTTTGGAGGCTCCCCAAGGCTGGCCGAAAATCACAAGGGGCTCTCTCTCTCTCTCTCTTTTCTTCTCCTACTCTAGCAACAACGAGGGAAAGAAGGAAAAGACTTGAAACTCTAGCTAAGTGTGGATACCGTTGGAGGCAGTACACTTAGACTGCTCGTACGCTACTGTCCGGATTCAAAGCTAGGAGCAAAATGGAGAAGACATAATCAACTGTAAGTTCTAAACCCTTTCTTTGTAATTAGTGTTTTATTGTTTTGTATGAACCACAATCAGATTCATGGGCTGCATGGAATTGATAGGAAATTTTGATTATTCCGCATTCTATTTCCTTCTAGTTCAATTCCTTACAGCTATCTAATGAATTAGTGAGCATGATGAGGGCCCATATGATGATAAGGAAATGGCTTTAATTGGACATGGAAAATTATGAAATTAGGCCATGAACTCAATTAGACTTAAACTGGTTTCAGTGTGATTGAATCACTACCTTTGGGAGGAAAAGATGATTAAGACTGAATAGAGAATGTGGAGCACTGAAATGTTTGTTGTTGCTCAGTACCTTTACCAGCAGAAAGCAGGAATCATAATGAACCTACTCTAATTGAGTCTTTTTCTAAAGCAACCTTAAAGTATAGGATTATGGGTTGGGTTTGATAATTTGTAATTGTATCCTTCTTTTCCTCTTCGATGTCGCTCATTTCTGATGTGTCTCTAGATAATGAAATTCCACAAATGCCAAAACTCCCTTAATCCAAGAAGATAATTAATGAAGATCAAGAAAGGAAAGTGAAACTCATCAAAATTGAAACTGTCATAGATGGCTTAAGCATCGATGAGGATCCTAAAGAAATATGGATTGTTTCCACTTTGCCCACATGAGAGCGGATCCACCCCATCACTTTGTTACAAAAGTTCAAGGACTTATCAAGATATGTTGAGAAAGATTGCATATTCGTTGTTCTAATGCCCAGATTTTGAACAATGGAAATCAAGATGAAGAAAGGCTATCATTTCTACTACCCTTCAAGCAAAAAAAAAATGAAAAGAAAATCCCTTGTTAGCCCTTTGAGCCTAAATATTTATTTCTAATACTCCTTTTAAGGATTAACCCATACACTAGGAGCAAATGCTGCAGATAGGAGTTGTTTAGAATAAGCAAAAGAAAGAAAAGAAAAAGAAGAGAAAAGAAATAAGAAAGAAATAAGAAAAGAAAAGAAAAGAAAAAAACAGGAAAAATGAAAAAGAAAAGAGAAAATAATGTAGAAATGAAATGAGGAGAATTGAAAATATGAAAGGGTAGAAAGGAAAATAAATAGGACATCATTTGGAGAATGAGTCGTGAAGTAATCCTTAATTGATAGGAACCCATGAAAATCAATTTTTGAGCCTTTATTATCCTTTCTTTCATGAGCCTAGATCCTTAAGCCCACATTACAGTCCACATAAAAGTCCTCTCAGATTGTTTGATATTGTTCAAATCAGAAAGAACTACGTTTGGCTTGATCCCTTTTGGGTACTTAGGCAACCCGTAGAGCTACAGCCACATCATTTGAAATCCATGTGAAGGTACAATCGCATTATCTGTAGTCAATACAGGGGCATGAGCAGAGGAATTCATGTGCTTTTTGGGTACGTAGGCAACTCATAGAGGTGCAACCACATCATTTGAAGTCCATGTGAAAGTATAATCGCATTATCTGTAATCAATACAAAGACATGACCAAAGGAATTCATATGCCTTTTGGGTACATAGGCAACTTGTAGAAGTGCAACCATATCATTTGAAGTCATGTGAAGGTAGAATCACATTATCCAAAGTCCATGCAGGGCCACGAGCAGAAGGATTCACGTGTAACAGTTCAAGAGGACAAGCTATAAAACTTCTTCGCAAGGTTGGGATAAGAAGGCACGCTAGGTTGAAAACCTAAATAAATAAAGGCAACCTAGGCAAAAGTTAGGGCATTAAACAAAAGGAAAAATGAAAAAAAATAAAAATAAAAATAAAAGAAGAAGATGAAAATAAAAGAAAAGAAATAAAAGGAAAAAAAAAAGAATGGAAGAAGAAGATGTGTAAAAAAAGAAAAGAAAAGATAGGAAGAAAGAGAAAGAAGAAGAGTGAGAACTGGATGGAGAGGAAGGTGATCCTAGTCTTCGATTCAAGGGGCAACACCGTCAGAACCGTCGTGCATCAAAGTTGATGAACCCTCTTAATTGTTATTGTTGTCCCAAATATATAACCCTAGAGGGGGGTGAATAGGGTTATTGGCTAAATTAAAATTAATTGCAAACTCAAAATCAAATTATTGCAAGTAAAAACAAATACAAAAACAAGGAATAATAAAGAGATTAAGAGGAAGAGAATGCAAACAATGTTAACGAGGTTCAGCCTCTCGCCTACGTCCTCTCCTCAAGAGCTCGCTTGAAGATTCACCAATCCACTATCACTCTCTTTCAAGGTGGAGCAGCAAATCTTTATAATTCAAGTGTTTTTCACCAATACTTGGCCAAACACACTTCTCAAGTGCTTACAAAGTGGGGGTTCACACAACCCTTTGATACAAGATGTTTGTAGTATGTTTTTGTGCTCAAGAAAGCTCTCTCAAAAGAATAGATACATAGAAATTGAATGCACACTCAGCTATTGATTGAATCTCAATGAATGCTCACAAGCAAAATTAGGGCATGTAATTGATAATCTTGTTTTTAACTCAATAAATGCTCATAAATGAGTTCAAGGCTTGTATTTACACCCAAGGAGTCTAATATGACTGTTCTGTAACAATAAATGCCGAGAAGAAGGTTTGGTGGGCATTTAATGCTTCAAAAGTCCGTTAAAAAACTAGCCGTTATGACTCAGCTTGAGTCTTTTAGCCAGGTGAAATGTCTTTCAACTGTCTAAAAAGGCTGCTGAAAATTCTAGAAAGGGTATGAATTGGAAATGTAGTAACAAGACTTTCAGCCATCTCAAAGTTCTTTCAGCCAGCTCAAAGAGCCGTCTGAAAATTCCAGAGAGCTAAAAATTTCAGTAAGGTCTATTATCAGCCTGTTGATCATTTTCAGCCTACTGAAACAGCATTTTTAGCCATCTGAAACATGGTTTCAATCGTCTAAAAATCTCTATTTCCAGACTCAAAAATTTATCAAAATGGCACTAAGTCTAGGTGGCATGATCAATTTTTTTTTTTTTTTTTTTTTTTTTTTGCCTTTATTTTACTAAATATGCATAGTCTTAAGCCTTTTAAACTTACGTGAGCAATAATTGAAATTAATCTTACAATTAAATCCTAAAATTCTCATATATAGATTTGTGATAAGCTTGAATATTCTTAAATGATGGATGGATTCAATTGCTCTAATTTCATATGATTTTGTGCTTTGTTTGCTTTTGCAACTTGATTCTTGATTCTTGAAGCATCTTATGGCCTTGATACCTGTCTTAATTAAACACTTAAACACTCATTAGTTCTTAAACATCTTATTTTGTGTTGTTATCATCAAAACCATGGGGTTAAAGCCATTTAGGCCAACAATCTCCCCCTTTTTGATGATGACAATCAATAGATGTTTGTCATAGGGTAAAGTATGTTTAATAAAGCAATAATGTCCCCCTATCAACATGCATTGTATAAATATGTCATTATGAGACTAATTTTAAGCATTTATAAAGTGTAATACGAGATATGAATTGTTGAAATGCAGTTTATAGAATGTTAATCACAAACAAAGAGATACACTAAAGCATTTTTATGAAATGTAATCATAAGTGTATAAATGATGATCAAAGTTTTCAACAATACATCTATATATCCAAAAACATCAAAAATCAAAACATCATTCCATATATCCAAAAAAATATCCAAAAAAAAAAAAAAACATCATTAGGACATCGATCATAACATCTATCAACAACACATCATACATCATCTCCCCCTTGGCCTGAGCAATCTTTACATCCAAAATGTTACATCCCATCTTGTCTATCCGATCATGCATTGCTTCTAGCTTTATAGAAACATACTTCTTCAGCTCAGACATTTGCTGGGTCAATGCTAGGAATATCTCATGAACAGTGGCAGGAGGTGCAGGATGGGCAGGAGTGATAGGAGTGAATGGAGTAGCCGGGGGATCTATAGGCATTATGGTGGAGGAAGAAAGGGCAGTAGTGGTGGTAGTGGGAGGTGGGATGGGTAAATCAGCATCCTCAGCTCCATCGAAATCTTTACCAGCATCTTCACTATCCATAACTTTAATCTGAGTGCCTTTTATTCATCCCAAGAAAGAAGCATTTATTTTGTTGCGAAAGATGGGGTGAAAGACATCTCCGGTAGTGGGGGGAATACCAAAATGCTCAAATACAACAGTCAATGTGGATTCATATGATAGTATACTCCAACCCTCAATATCTTTAGCACCCTTGGATCCCTTTGACTCGTGCTTGGTCTTCTCCACACAAGATTTGATGTGATAAAGCATCAAATGACCTAAGTTAATGGGTTTCCAGTGAGGATGCACTATAGGATCCCAATGTCTGTATAGGTGACATAGTCCTTGCCGCCTCTGCGAGGTACAATGTTATAGAAGAGAAGCTTGTGTAGCAAATTGCATTCAAGGTTGAGTTCCTTCAATTGGGGCTTGTAGGGCTCGGTGATGTCGTCGCGGCCTAGGATGAGCTTAAAGGCATTAATGTGATGAAAACCCTCAATACGCGGCCATTAATGAGTCTCGATAATAACAACACCATCAAAAGGAGTATGGAAGAGGTCATTGAGAAGCTTGTCGGTCAAAACCATGTGTTTTCCCTTCAGATAGGATGTGGCTCGGCTAAGAGTCAGCATAGAGAAGTAGGTGTAGAAGACACTTATGGTGGTGTTGTAATAGGGTCGAGAGAAGGTACAGAAATCTAGAAGTCCCACGGCAGATAGTAGAGCACAAACCTGAAAATGATGCTGATTCAAAAAGTGGGGGTCAACAATCTTTGGATACAAGACCTTTTTGCTGTAGAATTTCTGGGCAAAGAGGACGTCATGCTCCAAAGTGAGGTAATGAGGTGGATCAATAGGTTCGGCAGGTGTTTCCTCATTAGAAGGCTCATGGCTTGAGTCATACGAGGGGTTGTCGGGTCGAGGATAAGGCTGTGGAGGAACTACCAGTGGTGGAGGAGCCTGAGACTGAGGAGGTGGCTGCTAGGATGCCGTTGGTGGTGGATGAGTACCTCGTCGAGAACGAGGGCAAGTTATGAGTGGAGGAAGAGAAGGAGTGGCGTTAGAATCTACAGTGTCGGCAAGTCTTTCAGGGCGTGGGCGACTCCTTTGAGTGTTCTTAGCCATAGTCTCTTGCCATTTGGGATGAGAAGAGGCTCCTTAGTCGGCAGTAGAGGGTTAGTTGCGCACCATTTTCTTTAGATTAGCCATGGAAGGTGAGGTAAAGTTTAGAAATGAAATAGGGTTTAGGGTTTAGGCTGTCGGAAAAGAAGAAGGGGAAAGACCGCAAAAGAAGTTTTTGAAAATGAAAAGTTAGAGCTCAAAACTATTTAAATACCCTGACTTTTTCAGTCAGCTAAAAATTCTTTCAGCCGTCTGAAACTCCACTATCAGTCGACTTAATAGTTTTTCAGCCGGCTAAACAAACTGTCTGAAAAATACAGAGAACTCATAATTTTGGCAATCAAACAATCAACTTTCAGCCGTCTGACTCTATAAGTCAATCGTCTGAAAGAAATTTTCAGCTAGCTATAAAAGTTTCTTTCAGCCGGCAAAAAGTTTCTTTCAGCCATTTGAAAATATCAGACATAAGGATACACAAAAAAAATTTAGGCATTCAAGCACAAAATAGCATGATAATGATCAAGTCATCATATATCATCACTTAAACACATGCCAAGTTCACGTTTTATGAAATTAAACCTAGCTTCTTAAAGGGGTTTTCTAAAAATATCCGCCCATTAGTGTTTAGTACCAACAAATTCAATTTCAACATCTCCTTTTTGAACATGATCTCTTATAAAATGATGTCTTATTTCAATGTGTTTAGTGCGTAAATGCTGTCTAGGGTTCTTATTGAGATTAATTGTACTTATATTATCACATTTTATGGGAATATGATTATAGTGAAGTCCAAAGTTCTCAAGTTGTTGTTTCATGTACAACACTTGTGCACAAGAACTACCGGCCTCTAAATATTCAACCTCGGCAGTATAAAGAGCAACCAAAGTTTGCTTCTTGCTAAACTAAGAAACTAGGGAATGTCCAAGAAAGTGACAAGTCCCACTTGTGCTTTTGCGACCATCTTTGCATCCGGCAAAATCTGCATCGGAATAACTAAGCATATCAAATGATTTGAATTTAGGATACCATATGCCAAAATTAATGGTGCCACTAAGATAAGTAAATATGCGTTTAACAGCAACATGTGAGATTCGTTAGGATATTATTGATATCTAGCACATAAATATACACTATACATGATATCCGGTCTACTAGCGGTGAGATAAAATAAACTACCAATCATATTTCGGTATTTCTTTTGATCCACGGGTTTACCTTTCTCATCCTTTACAAGTTTGATGGAGGTGCTCATAGGAGTAGCGAAGTTCCTTCCATCTTCCAATCTATACTTCTTAATTAAATCTTTGACATATTTGGATTGATTTGGGAAAGTTCCTTCCTTTGTTTGCTTGATTTGTAGTCTAAGAAAGAAGTTGAGTTTGCCCATCATGCTCATTTCAAATTCTTCTTGCATGACTTTAACAAAATCCTCATATAAACTTTCATTAGTAGAACCAAAGATAATATCATCAACATATATTTGAATAATAAGCATTTCCTTATCAATGGTTTTGATAAAAAAGGGTGGTGCCAAGTTTTCCTCTTTTAAAGCCATTTTTTATTAGAAATCCACTAAGTCTTTCATACCAAGCTCTAGGAGCTTGTTTCAAGCCATATAAAGCTTTAGATAATTTAAACACATGATTTGGAAATTCATGATTTTCAAAACCGAAAGGTTGTTCAACAAAACTTCCTCCTCAATAAAACCATTTAAAAAAGCACTCTTGACATCCATTTTAAATAACTTGAAATCTCTATGACATGCAAACGCAAGTAGCATCCTAATGTCTTCAAGTTTAGCAACCGGTGCATAAGTCTCATCATAATCAATGCCTTCTTGTTGATTGAAACCTTGGGCAACTAATTGTGCCTTGTTTCTTACAATGGTACCCGATTCATCTTTCTTGTTTCTATAGACCCATTTAGTGCCTATTACACCATGGTCATGAGGTCTAGGAACCAAGGTCCAAACCTTGTTCCTTTCAAATTAGTTAAGTTCTTCTTGCATAACAAGAATCCATGATTCATCATTTTCGGCCCCATTAATATTTTTAGGTTCAATTTGAGATAAAAATGCAAGATGATCACATATTTTTCTCATAGAAGAATGAGTTCTTACCCCACGTGAGGGTTCTCCTAAGATTTGATCTTTAGGATGATTCCTCAGTAATTTTCAAGTCTTAGTGACATCCGGATGAAGTGGAGCATCTTCATTTCCTACTTCTTCTTTCTGTTTCTTGACTTCAATGACTTCATCTTCTTCCTTTTCTTTGCTTTGTCTTGTGGGTCTTGCTTGTCGTTTAGATTCAAGTTTTCAACTTGTTCTTGTAAGCTTATACCTACATCATCATCATCATCTACATTTATCTTTGTGGTAAGAGGGTTAGCCTCATCAAATACAACATGCATAGATTCTTGAACAGTTAAAGTTCTCTTGTTAAAGACTCTATATGCTTTACTCTTCATAAAATAACCAAAAAATATACCTTCATCGGATTTAGAATCGAATTTAGTAAGTTTATCCCTATCATTCAATATAAAGCATTTACAACCAAAGACTTTAAAGTAACTTATGGTAGGTTTCTTATTATTCCATAATTCATAAGGAGTCTTACCAAGTTTGGATCTTAATAGCACTCTATTCATTACATAGCATGAAGTATTAACGGTCTTGGCCCAAAAGTATTGAGGTAATGAGTGTTCATTAAGCATGGTTCTAGACATTTCTTCAAGTGTTCTATTCTTTCTTTCAACCACACCATTTTGTTGAGTTCTAGGAGCAAAGAAATTGTGACCAAAGCTATTCTCATCACAAAAATGTTCAATATCCTTATTGATAAATTCACTCTCCCTATCACTCCAAACATATGTAATGGTATAACCTTTCTCATTTTGGATTCTTCTACAATATGTTACAAATATAGCATGAGTCTCATCTTTATATGCAAGTAAGAACACCCATGTATATCTAAAGTAGTCATCAACAATTACAAATGCATAGTGCTTCCCTTCAAGGCTTGCAATAGCAATAGGTCCAAATAAGTCCATATGAATAAGTTGCAAAGGTCTTGTAGTTGAAATATGAGTTTTTGTTTTGAAGGAAGACCTAGTTTGTTTTCCAAATTGGCATGCACTACAAACTCCATCTTTTGTAAATTTTTCTTTTGGTAAACCTCTTACAAGTTTATGCCTAGAAAGTTTTGAAATCAAATCCATACTTGCATGTCCAAGTCTTCTATGCCATAACCAATGATTTTCATTTAAAGCGGAGAAGCAATGTACATTTTGTAATACAATGTCTTCGAACTTTATCGCATAGATGTTGCCAATCCTATATGCAACAAATAGGGTCTTGTCATCGTCTTCAATTATGCACTTATTAGATTTAAAAGTAACTCTATAACCTTTATCACATAATTGACTAATGTTAAGAAAATTATGCTTTAAACCATCAACTAATAGAATATTTTCAACACAAAGAGAGGAATTCTTACCAACCTTGCCAATGCCAATTATTTTACCCTTAGCATTGTCTCCAAAGGCCACAAATCCTCCATCTTTGGGCTTCAAGGAGATGAATTTTGATCTATCACCCGTCATGTGTCTTGAGCATCTGCTATCAAGAAACCATTTCTCATTGCTTGAAGATTCCAAGCATATCTACACAACAATTTCAAGCAACTTTCTTTGGCACCCATGCTTTCTTGGATTCATAAGTGTTAGCCATAGGTGGTGAAGTTCCCTTAACTACTCACACCTTCTTAGGAAAATCTTTAAGTCTCCTTCTCATGTTACAAGTGTAGAAATTATGTCCATCCTTGTTACAATAAGTACATAAGACTTTACGTGTGTTATTAGGCTTAGGAAAGAAATTTACATAGGACTTTTGTTTAACATGTTCTTGATAATCAATTCCGGCCTTGTCAAAGCACCATATTTGACTAGTTAATATTTTATCTAACTTATCCCTTCCATTGGTAAACTTAGCCAAAGTATTAGTCAAGTCTTCAATCTTTTCTTCCAGTAAAGTGTTTTCATTTTCAAGACTAGATTGAGATATGGTGGGGGGTGAGTCTATCTTATTTTCTAATTCTAAATTTTCATTTTTCAAAACATCTAATTCTTCTTTAAGTGAAGTGATATTCTTTTTTAAATCATGGTTTTTGTGAGAAAATCTTTTTAATTCAAGAAAGGTATCTTCAAGAACATTTTGTAATTCTTCATAAGTAAGAAATTCTTCTATAGGATAATCAATTGAGTTAGATTCGATTACCTCATCTTCTTTTGCCATGAGGCAAAAGTTTGCAACTTCTTAGTCACAAGAAATCTCCTCATCTTCCTCATCACTATTGGCTTTATCATCCCAAGTGATAGTGAAAGCTTTCTTCTTGAACTTCCTATTGTCCTTTAAGTTATTATTGTTATGGCTAGTCTTGTTGTAGTCATTGTTGAGTTGAAGACAATTTATTGTGATATGTTCGGACTTTTTGAATTCAAAGCACACTTGAGGTTCTCTATTAGAGGTCTCTCCTCTATTTGGAACTCTTTTGGAGGAGTCACCCTTGTTGAATTTCCTTTCTTGATTTCTTCTAGAAAAGAACCTCTTGAGCTTTTGAGATATGAAAGCTATATCTTCTACTTCCTCATTTTCACATTCTTCAATTGATAGTTCTTCTTCATGTGAGGCTTTGAGGGCTAACTTCTTGGAAGTCTTGCTTTCACTTACTTCACGTGCCTTAAATGCAAACTCTTGAGTGACTAGGCTTCCATCAAGGTCACTTAGAGTCATTGAACCAAGTTCTTTTAATTGAAGCACGGCTGTTGTGAATATATCCCATTCCTTTGGCAAGCTCCTAAGAATTTTTCTCACCAATTCGAAGTTAGTATAAATTTTGCCAAGAGAATTCAAAGGATTTATAATAGCATTAAAACGAGCAAACATATCTCTAATTGATTCATCCTTTTTCATTTTGAACAATTCATATTTACAAACAAGCATATTGATCTTTGCTTCTTTCACTTGAGAGGTTCCTTCATAGGTGACCTCCAAATTATCCCATATCTCTTTGGCACTAGTGCACCTAAAGATTTTGCTAAATTCATCATTAGTTAGAGCACCATATAGTAAGCCAATGGATTTAGAGTTGAGTTCAAAAGACTTATGATGAGCACTAGTGTATTCTTGTGGGACTTTAGGAAGTGCAACTTCTATCTACCACTTTAGTAGGGATCAAAGGACCCTTAGAGGTAATATTCCATAACTCATAACTAGTGGATTGAATAAAGATTTACATTCTAATTTTCCAAAATTATATAGAGAAGCATCTCCATTAAATAGAGGTGGTTTATTGGACGATTATCCTTTAGTGAATCCATTTCCACTATAGTCAGTTATATCATTCATCATAAAACAAATGTGTCAAATACAAGATATTAGGCTCTGATACCAATTGTTGTCCCAAATATATAACCCTAGAGGGGGTGAATAAGGTTATTGGCTAAATTAAAATTAGTTGCAAACTCAAAATCAAATTATTGCAAGTAAAAACAAATACAAAAACAAGCAATAATAAAGAGATTAAGAGGAAGAGAATGCAAACATTGATAACGAGGTTCGGCCTCCCGCCTATGTCCTCGCCTCAAGAGCTCGCTTGAGGATTCACCAATCCACTATCACTCTCCTTCAAGGTGGAACAGCAAACCTTTATAATTCAAGTGTTCTTCACTAACACTTGGCAAACACACTTCTCAAGTGCTTACAAAGTAGAGGTTCACACAATCCTTTGATACAAAATGTTTGTAGTATGTTTTTGTGCTCAATAAAGCTCTCTCAAAGAGTAGATACACAAAAATTAAATGCACACTCAGCTATTGATTGAATCTCAATTAATGTTCACAAGAGAAATTAGGGCTTGTAATTGATAATCTTGTTTTTAACTCAATGAATGCTCATAAATGAGTTCAAGGCTTATACTTATACCCAAGGAGTCTAATATGACCATTATGTAGCAATAAATGCCGGGAAAGAAGGTTTGGTGGGCATTTAATGCTTCAAAAGTTCGTTAAAAAACTAGCCATTATGACTCAGCCCGAATCCTTTAGCCAGCTGAAACTTCCTTTTCAGTCGTCTGAAGAAGGCTGCTGAAAATTCCAGAAAGGGTATGAATTGGAAATGTAGTAACAAGACTTTCAGCCGTCTCAAAGTTCACTTTCAGCAATCTCAAAGTTCTTTCAGCCAGCTCAAAGAGCCGTTTGAAAATTCTAGAGAGCTGTAAATTTCAGTAAGGTCTATTATCAGCCTGCTGAAACAGTATTTTCAGCCATCTGAAACATGGTTTCAGTCGTCTAAAAATCTCTATTTCCAGGCTTAAAAATTTATCAAAATGGCCATAAGTCTAAGTGGCATGATCAGTCTTTTTAGGCTTTTATTTTACCAAATATGCATAGTCTTAAGCCCTTTGAACTTATATAAGCAATAATTGAAATTAATCTTACAATTAAATCCTAAAATTCTCACATATAGACTTGTGATAAGCTTGAACGTTCGTAAATGATAAATGGATTCAATTGCTCTGATTTCATATGATCTTGTGCTTTGTTTGCTTTTGCAACTTGATCCTTGATTCTTGAAGCATCTTATGGCCTTGATACCTGTCTTGATTAACCACTTAAATGCTCATTAGTTCTTAAACATCTTATTATGTATTGTTATCATCAAAACCATGGGGTTAAAGCCATTTAGGCCAACAGTTATGTCTAGAGCACAAGAGTTGACTAAAGATAGTGGCATCATTAATCCTCTTTAATTAACTCAAAAAGGAAAAAACTGGGACAATAGCATGAATGGAATAAAATTAAATAGAAACACATTTGGAATGAGTGAGGTCAATACTCGTCTTGTCATTTTTGGTCTTGTCCAAATACTTTATCTGTTTATCATTCTTGGTCTTGTTTGAGTCTCTGGTCGTTCTTGTCATGATTTCTATGGGATAAGCAATGGGTATGAGTACACATGTCATCTATGTGTGTACATGTGTGGGCCTGATACTTGGTGTGCACACTTTGAGATGAGCCTTTTAAAAGCAAGCTTTGTCTTTGTCTCCTACTTGTGTTGTGCATTTTGAATTCATTAGCTCCTGAGGTCTTTATCGGTACTTAGATATGAAATGCAAAATCCTAGCCATGGGAAAGAAACCACAACTCTATATAGTCCTGTGAAAATGTTTCAGTGAATGTGTTAAAAGTAAAGATGACATCACGAGGTGAATGAGTACATGCCCCGATAGGACTAATGACCATGTCCAAAATGAAAAATGAAAATAATGAATGAGAGATAAATAAGTAACCCCACTGGTAAGGCCTTAATTTCGATTAGACTACATGTAGGATAGGAATGGGTTCCGAGTAGTCTGTGCTTGAGTGTTAGATATTGATTTTGAATTTAAAACCTCTAAGTGGATTTTTGTTGGGTATGTTCTTTGAGAAGCATCTTTCTTTGAGATTAGAATGCTTTTTAAATGTCATATAGGGATGAATTACCTTTATGGGTCCAAATACCCTAAATCAATGTTAGCAGAGATGAATTTCTTGGTGGGTCCGAGTACCCTAATTCGACTTTTGTAGGGATGCCATTGGTGGGTCCAAGTACCTTGATTTGATTTTCATAGGGATAAATTCCCTTGACGGGTCCAAGTACCCTGATTTGATTTTGGTAGAGATGGGCCCGAATGCCCTGATTCCACTTTAGTAGGGATGAATTCCCTAGACGAGTCCGAGTACCTTGATTTAATTTTAGTAGAGATGGGCCCAAGTGCCCTAATTTGATTTCGTAGGGATGAATTCTCTTAACGGGTCTGAGTACCCTTGGTGATTTTTTATCTTTGGGATGAATTCTCTTGACTGGTCCGAGTAACCTAATCCGATTTTGGTAGCAATGAATTCCCTTAATGGGACCGAATGCCCTTGATTGATTTTGGTAAGGAAGGATTCCATTGATGGGTCTAAGTACCCTTGGTGATTTCCTCTAGGATAAATTCTTTTGACAGGTCTGAGTACCCTATTTCAATTTTGGTAGGAATGAATTCCTTAGGTCCAAGTACCCTTGGCAATTTTCTTTGGGTTCGACTAACCAAATTCGATTTTGGATAGAGATGAATTCCCTTGATGAGTTTGAATACCCTCATTCAATTTTTGAACATTTGCCTTGATGTGTAGAAACATGAATTTTACGACTGGGATGCTTTAGGACCAATCATGTCCTAACAGGACATTTGCAACTAGAATTGCTGGAGGGTTCTAGTATTTCTTAAGATTTGCTGCAAGGATCTCAAAAACATGAATTTCTGACTGGGATGCTTCGAGACCAATCATGTCCTAACGAGACATTTGTAACAAGAATTGCTGCGGGGTTGTAGTATTTCTTGATATTTGTTGCGGGGATCTCAAAAAACACATTTTTGACTAGGATTCTTCGGGACCAACCATGTCCTGACCGGACATTCGCAACTAAAATTGCTACGGGACTAGTCATGTCCTAACAGGACATTTACACCTAGAATTGCTCCGAGGTTCGAGTGTTTTTAGGGATTTGTGTCGAGGATCCCTCCTAATATTGATTAAGCATTAATTCAAACTATGTGAAGGTCTGATCTCCATGGAGTACGTAGGCAACTGGATGCGTCTAGCGCAACCCAATGCATTGCATGATTGCATACATGAGAACAAGTTTTTAGTTGCATTTTTGGGATTTGCTGCGGGGATCCCATTTTGATGATTTCGAACTACAAAAGGGTCTGATCTTTGTAAAGTACGTAGGCAACTGAATGCATCTAGCACGACCTGATACATCACATGATTGCCTATGATTTGCATGTGGACAAAATGTTCGTTTATGGATTTTCTTCTAAATACTCCCCACGAAGTGAGAAGAATTCGAAAAAGGGGCAACTGTAACCCCATTTTGTCCCTATAATTGATAGTGAGTTCCCATTGATGAGATCCATGATATTTATTGTTAACTTGGGTCTCTTTTCTGCGAGCAAAGCAAGCAATTGGGGTAAGTACATATATATGTGTGTGTGTATATATAATACCAATTGGGTAGAGTCCTCCCTATATACCCTTCTCACCATTCTCATTCATCTCTCATTCATTTCAACTCATTCCCTCTCAATTGTATTCATTGTCTCCAATCAAAGCCTTTTTTATTTAGGCTTACATTCACCTAACATCTGAAGTGGTGATGAATTCATCTCCCATTTACCAAGTGGTGTATCCACCATTTATCTCAAGTGATTCATCCACCATTTATCTCAAGTGATTCTTCCGCTATTACCAAGTGGGGTATCCACCATTTATCATAAGTGATTCATTCACCATTTATCTTAAGTGATAAATATCTGCTGCTGTTTTGCTTCAAAATGACTGTCAACTTCACTTCTTCTGACTATCAACTTATGTCAGATTGACTGTAACTTCACTATTTCAATAATTTCTTTTCTTTTTAAGTGTGAAACCCACTCCAAGAAGGGACAAAAGTGGGGAATGGTGGGGAAATTAGGTAAATGGGAGATGTGTAGGATGGCAAAAAAAAAAAGAATTAGGGAATGGTGGGGGAAATTCGGCAAGTAAATAAGCTTGCACTTTAATCCTTCCCTATAAATAGCAAGAGCTTGAGAGAGTTCAAGGACACCAAAAAAATTAGAGGGCTAGAAGGTAATGCTAAAACTCTGAGAGAAAATAGAGAAAAAGAGAGACTTGGGGAGGAGAGTTCTTGTAGGGAAAATACTAAAAAAGAGAGAAGTTGCATTGAGAGAAAATAAAAGGGAGATGACTTGTGAGGAAGGGAAATAGCTTGTTTAGCACAACAAAAAGACTGCACCAAATTGACAATGCACCTGAGGGACTGTTTAAACACTAACCAATTTCAATTGCAAGAGGTATGAATTTATATTTGACAGTAGAATTATATAAATTATATTTTTTTTGTTTATTTTATTAATATGTCGTTTGTGTGTGTTTTAATTATTGCATGATATATGGGTGATCCAGATTAAATTAAGAGACTAAACATGGTCAATGAATACAAAATGAGGGTCGGTTTATTACTGGGCATTGTTAGGTGCCTAACACCTTCCCAATATGTACCTTAGTTCTAGACCTTCTCTAGTTAATAAAAATGGTTCTTGGGACCTTCCAGGTGGCGACTCTTATTCATATGCTAATCTTCCAGAGTTAGCACCATCAGAAGCAAAAGAAGGTAAAATGCGTGTAAAAAAAGAGCACGTAAATCAATGCGCTCACAAAGGGCAAACAATGAATGATCAATGAAATGTAATCGATTAACTTGGAAATAATTAAAAGCGTAAAATGGTGAACATGAGGACCACCCTCCCACTCCACCACATGAAGACTAAGGACTCGCCAAATCGGTGAAAGAAGCTTTTGAAGTCTTGTAAGGATGAATTTTGAAGATCAAAAGAAGAACCTGACTACAAAACTCAAATCTGGAAATGATCTACTTCTCATTCTAAAAAAAAAAAAAGATGGAAAAAGCAAAATAAAAATTAAAGAGAAAAAAGCACAAAAAGAAGAGAGTGGAGGGATCAACATACATTCAAGATGGCCAAAAAGATGAAGCAACCAAAAGAAGACCTTGTAATCAAAAAGACTAGATCATCCATTCAAGAGATGCAAAGAAGAGTTGAAGTCAAGTTGAGGGTGATTCATATGCGGTTATGTGTAGAGTTTAGGCTCACTAGGTTGAAAACCTGAAAAGGCGATCTAGGCAAAAGTTAGGGCTTTTGAAAAAAGAAAATATGAAAAAAGAAGAGTGAATTCCTTGAACTACAAGGGCCTAATTCTCCACCAAAAGAAATGTTAGTTTGTTCGATTAATGTCTTGTAAAGATTAAAGTGGAGATATAAAGGCAGCCCATAAAGTCACTTTGGGTGCAGTCAAATTCATTAAAATAAAAAAATAAAAAAATAAAAAATAAAAAAAAGGAAAGAGAAAGAAAGAAAGGGTTTTTGCATATAATTAACCATTGAAAGCAATTCTTTGTGACTAAGTTAAAAAGAAACAGTTTCGTTCATTGAATTAGTGAATTTAAAATAATACACGCCACTAAGAGAATTAATTTGATTGTTCTTCTTTTTCAATTTGTTCTTGTTTGGTTTAACTTTCCCAACTCCTTCGCTTTTCTTGATTCCTGTGTCTCTAATGGTCATTGACCTTGTCCATTGAAATTTCTTATTCATCATGATTCATTTGCAAAGTCCATTAGATCCCATCTTGTCATACCTTTTAACTTAGGCTCTTGTCATGGATTTATTGATGGAAAAGGGGTAACGATAACCATTAAGGAATGATTTGCCTTAGCTGTAGGCATGAGATTTTGTGAGCTTGGGAGAATGGGTGTTATTTTCTGTGTACTTAGGGCTAATTTATCTCGCTTGATCGAAGAACTTAAATGTGTTAACCAAGAGAAGTGGACATATCGCTTTATGAATTCAGGGGCTGATAAAGCTTGTTAAAGAAGAATTTGAATGTGTGTTGGGGGCTAGTTTATTTTTGAATGAGTTGATGAGGAGAATAGATTGGGGTTTTGTGATTTGAACCCCTTTATGCTAGGATACTTGCAAGATCCAAAGAAATGTGTGAGAAAAAGAAAAAAAAAGGAAAAAAAAAAAAAAAGAAGAAGAGAAAAGAAAAGAAGAAGAACCTACTAGGTTGAAAACCTGAAAGGGCAGCCAAGGCAAAAATTAGGGCAACCCGCTAGGTTGAAAACCCATAAGAGTAATCTAGGAAAAAGTTAGGGTTTTAAAAGAAGAAGGGAAGAAGAGTTTCCACTCTATTTTTATACCTTGAAGAAGAATCCATGGGTTTGATCTAATCCTCTTGAAATGCACTGTTTCCTAAGAAGGCATGACCACTATGTTGTAAAGAAAGAAAAATGCTTTTAAGAAAAATTTCACAGACTGTGCTAAGTCTGGATAGCTGACCTAAAAGCTTTATGAGAAAAATGAGATGAAAATGATGATTGTTATTCCATGTGTAAGTTGCATGTCTTTTGGTCTAGCCGTAAATCATTTACAAAATAATCAATTGGAGCCTTCCCCAATACATTCCAAAGGCTTGATACTTGGTTTATTTTGACTTAGAACACGTTGAGACTCAAAGATTGAGTTATGTCTTGTGATCATTTATTGTAGTCCATATTAAAAAAAAAAAACAAAAAAACAAAACACAAAATCTTGGCAAATGAAAAGATAAGATTTCAAAAATGTGAAGATGCTAAAAATGATGTGAAAAATTGAAATTATTGTTTTCCTTGAAAAAGAATGAGGTTTAGGAAGAAGTTTTCACCTAGAAGGGATATAGTTATTGATTTTGTTGCATGCTTAATAGGCTTTATGACTGCATTGAATTTGCATACATGACCTAGGAATGTATGTTTTGAAAAGAATAAGAATTGAAAATGGTGATTTCGGTCTGTTTTGACAATGATCGAATATGAGTGATATGCGTTCAAATTTTAGGATCATGCGGCGAAATCTCTCGATTTCAAACCTTATAGCTAAGTCTGTTGATTAAATCATATAACATAATCTTTTGATTTTGAAATATATGACAAAATGCTTGTAAATCATATAACAAAATCCTGTTGATTCTGAATCATATTACTAGAAGTTTGTTCCTTGAATCATATAGCATAATCTTTTCGATTTTGAACTATATGGTAAACTGCTTGTTGAATCGTAGGGCGAAATCTTGTTGATTCTAAACTATATAACAAAACCCACTTTCTTTGAACCATATAGCATAATCATTTGATTTTGAACTATATGGCAAATTGCTTGTGAATCATATGGCGAAATCTTGTTGATTCCAAACTATATGACAAAACCCACTTTCTTTGAACCACATAGCATAATCTTCTAATTTTGAACTATGTGGAAAATTACTTGTGAATCATATGACGAAATCTTGTTAATTCCAAATCATATGACAAGAAATATGTTCTTTGAACCACATAGCATAATCTTTTGATTTTGAACTCTATAGCAAATTGGTTTTTTGAATCACACAACAAAATCTTGCTGATTCTGAATTGTATGACAACATTCCTTTTCTTTGAACCGTATAGCATAATCTTTTGATTTTGAACTATGTGGCAAGTTAATTTTGAATCATACAGCAAATTTTTTTGATTCCAAACTGTGTGACAAGAATTTTAATGTGTGATTAGAATGTTTGAGTATTTTTGGTCTGTTTGGAATTCTGCGAAACTCATGAGGAGTACCTTTATGTGTGAAGAGTTCTGCAAAACTCATAAGGAGTATGATTGTGTGTGAGGAGTTTATGAGTGACGAGTTCTATGGGTTGGTGGCGTCCAACCTATATAATTCAGTGATATAATTACCTTTTCATATGTTTCCCCAGTAGTTATTAGTAAAGTCTGTCCTTGTGGCTTAGTGTTTCCATTTTTAATTTATGGATATTGATGAAATCTATTCATAATGTCAAAAATGGGTTGTTTTTTTTTTTTATCATTGGTGTTCAAAAGTGAAACTTGTTTCACCTATGAGGGGCTTCTATCACACCCCATTTTTGTCATCCTAGTTAGAGGTCATCATTTCATGTGAGTCTTTGCTCTTTTTTTTTTTAGTCTAGTCATTTGCATTAAGTTTTCATAACATTAAGGATCATGTATAAAGTTTGGACCAATTTGGAGGAGGTTTAAGTGGTTAATAAGAGATTTTGCGACTTTGAAGGCATTTTCGTCTTTTAAGTCGTATATTTTCCGTTTGACTTTGAAATGATCCCCGAGTTGTATCTACAAGATCATATTGGTATATAGAGCCTATTTATAGGTTCAATTTGACGAATTAATGGTTTAGAATCAATTCGGCTCATAATAAATCAGGATGGCTATAAGACCCTCTCTTTGTTCACTCAAATTGGCTCATGTGTCCTACTCAATTTTCCTTCATTAAACTTTAATTGGGCTTTATTTTATTCCAAAACATGTTTTAAAAGGTTGGATTTTAGTTTTGAAAGCATTTGGCTCAACCTTATGTGCAAACCCTAGCTTTGCGACAATGGAATATAGTGACTAGCCGCCTTTGTAAAACCTAACCATGCACCTATGGTTAAGGGTTTTTGTCCTAAAATATCTAAAAATGTGTTCCTTTTCAAAGTACGATCGTTTTGGCTTTTATTTCATCAAAATTGGACTTAATTTGACTCCTGAAACACTTCTGGAAGGCAAAGGAGTGCAAAAAAGGAAGCATCCAGCAAAGGCCCTCAAGTAAGCAAGCCTCATTCTCCTCTTCTCTTCTTCTCTTCTCTTCTTCTCTCCTTCTCTCAAGTTTTATTCTCTACATGTTTAGGATGATTACTTAACTTAGTTATCATGTCTATTGGATATTGTTGATCTTATATGATGCATATTATGATGATAGCATAATAAATTACTCTAATTAAGTGAAAGTTAAGAAAATTTCCAAAAATTACAGAAATTTACAATACTTATTATGAAAATTCCACAATTATACCTGTGAACACAAGAAAACGGCTTGCGAGATCACATGTCAAAACAAATGAGTTGCCACCCCATTTTTAAGGAATGGTGGAAACCCTAAATAAAAAAAAAAAAAAAGTTTTATTTCCAAAAACACATATAACTCCATTTTAAAAGGAAAGGTAAAGTATTGAACCAAAAATTGGATTTGAGGGCTAAGTTACGATGTGGGAAGGTTCTGAGCCAAACCCATAGGCACCCACATCGCTTGAGTTGGTCTCTTAACTTAATTGGGCTAATTTAATGACTTAAACACATGCAAATCAATATCAATCAATAAAATACAACAGGCTAATCAATCATAAATCCATCCTACTCTACTAGCAATCATAAGAGATAAATAATAAAAGAGAGAGAAGAGAAAACCTAGGATACTTAGTATCCTAGGGTGGACTTAAACATCAATTGAGTGCCGACGTACCTTACACGAACATGCAAGGATCAAAGTCCACGTAGTTCAATAGAGAAGGAGTTATTTTCTTCACAATGAACTACCATAAATCCTAATTTTCCATTTAAAGAAAAAGGAAAGTTTCCAAAGAATAAGAAGTTTTCAAAAGGAAAAGAGAAAATAAGAAGTTTTATAAAGAATGGAACTTTGAAGAGAATAGAGAGTTTAAAAGAATGGAAACCTAAGAATTATCATAATTCAATGTAAAGAAAATAACCCAAGAAAGAGAAGGGAACAATTCATAACAAAACTTACCATAATCCAACTTACCATACGCCAATCATCTCAAATCATTGAGAAAATACCAAATAATCGTCCTATGCTATAGGACAATTATCATGCTCAAACAAACCATATTCATGCTTAAATCATCATTAGAACACCTAAATCAAACCTAGATAGAATACTAAACACCCCTAAAATATCCTAATAATCATGCAAAAAGAAGAAAATGAACAATTAATAAAACCCTAATGCAATAGGACATCTATCATACAATAACTAATCCTAGAACATGCAAAACTCACTCCCTATATGCAACCAAACATGATAATCACCAGAACATAAGCAAAAATTAATTAAAAACATGCTAACAACCTATTAAAATCATAAAAAAGGACACTAATCATATTTCAAAACTGTAGACTCCATAGCACATAAGAAGGAAGAAAACATAGCCTGGATGTAATAATCCTTATGCTTGCGATAATTTATCAAACTCACATATTTATGTTATGAAATAACATCATGAATCATGCAAAATCATCACAAACAATTCATACTAACATCCTAAGCATGCTTGCATCACAACAATATCCATACAAGGGAAAACCCTAATTCTAGAGAGAGAAAATCACTATTTCGGCATGAAACAAAGAAAAATTAGCTTAAATAATTATTAAAAATGTCTAATGCGAGTAATTAAGGTTAAGAAAATTATAATATGGTGATTAAGGTGTAAAAATGATATTAAAATTAAAAAAAAAAATTATGAATTTAGACATATTAGGTATTTATTAAATTAAATGAGTATTGTTGCTACCCGAAAAATCCCATGCAGCCCTCCGGCAAGGAGCGCTCTTAGAAGATTTATGACACGACCCCGATTAGCATGGAATAAGGGTTGTGATAAGATGGGTTTGAACAAATTGATTATGTTCAGTTCATGGCCGTCTCAACTACTCTAAATATACAAGCATTTTCAGAGTAATCGAGGCTATGAATTTACCACCAATCAAACGTTTGAGGATATGATTGGACATCCTAAGGTTTATCTGAAAATGGGTTCATTTGAGATCCATTTGAAAATTAATTCATTTGGGATCTATTTGAAAATTAATCCATTTGAGGTCTGTTTGAGAATTTTGGTCCATTTGAGGTCCTTATTGAAAATTGGTCCATTTGAGGTCCTTTTAAAAAATTTGTCCATTTGCACAAGGTCCTATTCAAGATATCATAACAAATAAGTGTGAAAATTCAAAATAGTGGCATTTCATGAATTCCTTAGAATTGATTTTACAACATCAATTATAATGATAATTTCAACATTTTAAAATATTCTAATTCAATGTAATAGGTTTATGCTTTCAATCCTATATAATTAAAAGGAGAAATTAGCGAGAAGTCTCCTATATAGTGGATGCATAAGTCCACAGGAAAAACTTATGCATCTATAAGTCCATTTTTAAGTAAAACATAGTGTATTTATGAAAGTCTTAAATGCATGAAGTCAATTATACCCTTAAGTTGTTAGTTTTTATTTTCAAACTTTAAAATAGCATAACTTTCAATCTATATGTAGGTTTTTAATAAAATTTATATTTTTGGAATATGTTCGTCAAGATCTTCTAAACAAGACCTATAATGAATATAAAATTATGATGAATTTTTTATATTAAAAAAAAATAAACAGTTACATTGAATATATATAACTATTTCAAAATAGTTACATTTAACTATTTTGTGTAAGATTCAATTGTCCACAAAACAGATTTAAATTTAACTATTTTGGGTGAGTTTCAAAATAATTACTTCATAAATTTTTTTAAATAATTATATATAATTGTTTTGTGTCGATTCAATTGCCCAGATCTATCAACTTAAAATCAATCCATGAAGCCTAAATTAATTTAATCAAAAGGAAAAGAAAGGAAAAATAGATAGGGAGAAATGAAGCCCTTCTAATAGTTTAATCAACGATGTGAGTGGTGACAAAGGTGTTTTCAAAGTGTTTTCCATAGGGATCTTAAGGTTGGGACAAAACAAAGAAGAAAAAACTAGTCGGTGAGGTTAGATATTTGTAAAACCAGTGGTACATCTCCCAAAGCAACATTTATCCCTCCAACCGTTTGTGAAACCAAGAAAATAGCCCACGAGATCACATGTGAAAACAAAGGAGTCACCACCCCATTTTTAAAGAAGGAGGGAAACCCTAAAAAATATGTTTTATTTCCAAAACACACATGACTCCATTTTAAAAGGAAATGCAAAGGTCTTAAACCAAAAATTGGATTCGGGGGCTAAATTATGATGTAGGGAAGTTCTGAGCTAAGCCTATAGGCACCCTCATCGCCCGAGTTGGTCTCTTAATTTGATTAGGTTAATTTAATGACTTAAACACATGCAAATCAATATCAATCAATAAAATACAGCATGCATATCAATCACCAATCCATCCTACTCCACTAGCAATCACAAGAGATAAATAAGAAATAAAAGCATGAATCCATCTTACTCCACTAGCAATCACATGTGATGGATAAAATAAAAGAAAAGAAGAAAACCTAGCATACTTAGTATCCTAAAGCAAACTTGAACATCAATTGAGTGCTTACGTACCTTGTATTAAACGTACAAGGATCAAAGTCCACGTAGTTCAATTAGAATAGATTATAGCCTAATAGAGACTTATGGTAAACTTCTAGGTTTCCTTCCATAAGGATTTCCAAAGACAAATGATTCTTAATATGATATGATATTTAATTTCAATAAAAGATGGAAACTTTTTAAAAAGGGGAGGAAGGAAACCCTATAATTCACCATATCCCTTTATTAGGAAACAACCCTAGGAGGGAGAAGAGAAAAGAAAAGAGAGAAGGAGGGTATTTTCTACACCCATCATGCTTACCATTCGCAACTTGTCAAATAAGTACCCCATTTCATAAGGTAATCACCATGTTTGCAAACTTTTTATTTGCAATAGCCAAAAAATAATCATCACCCCACATTTTATGGGATAATTGCACCTGCTTAGCTCACAATTTGCCATTTGTATGCTCAGGATATCATCACAAAGATAATTATTAAATCTGGAAAGAATATATCAAGACCTAAAATAAAATTACCCTAACAATGATACAAAAGACAAAAATCAAAGAATAACAAAACCCTAATATGCTCCTACATGCAATGGCCTAGTCTATATGCATGAAAATTATGAAAAATATGCAAAAGATTCTATAATAATCATGAGAATATCAAATAATATCATTAAGTATGCAAACAAAGGTAACTTAAGACAAATATATGATATTTTATGTAAAACATAAAAAGAGGCTTTCTTACGGCAAGCTTTCTTAAGCAAAATTATCCTAAGATAATTTTACGTGGAAATCACCTCATATAAAGGTTCTCTCAACATATCCTACATAAAATATATACTTTAGAACATATTAGAAGTGATGGCATGCTTAAACACATTCCCAAATACCCTCAACTTTTCCCTACCCTCTAAAAAGGATAATTATCCTTAGAAAAGGATAATATCTCCAAAAACCCCAGAAAATCCACTACATGAATGCAAACCTAGCATGATTCAACTATATGTAACATATACAAAACAACTATGATGAGCAATAACTCAAAAAGCTAGGTTAAATATGCTATATGAAACTTACATGAAATAAAGATAACGAAAACCCTAATTTCACAACTATACATTACAACACATGAACCAATCCTAAGACATGCTCAAACTATCATCAATATCATCAATATCGTTTATATTAACTAATAAAAGCATTAACTCATGACAATCATCACTGAAAATAGGCCATATGGAATATGCATGACTTAAAAGGATAAAAAGGATAATGCTTTCAAAAACATAGTAAACTAAGGATTATAAAGCATATCAAACCATGACCTATCCTTAAATTATACATATAATATCACAAAATCACTGGATTTAATCAATATGCAGAGCTACTACATGCATTAAAACTATCATAGAAGATGAAGAAGAAGAATTAAACCCTAATTCCAATAATTAAAAAGAGTTTACCTCTTGCAGAGCTTGCCTTTGAAATACTTCTTCTCTTCCTTGCTTAGGGTTAGAAAACCTCTATTTAATGTTCTTTAACTCTCCAAATTCATAGCTCCCTCTCTCTCTCTAAGTATAAAGTGCACTTGTGGCCTCCCTATGTGCTGAATATCATATTCTTTATATAAGGGACTGACCTAATAAACTAATGGCTAAAATTAATTCATTAAATAATAATCCTAGGGCTATTAGAGACTCTCTTAATGCTTAAATAACTCAAAGTTACTCAATTTTAGAAGGAAACAACTTACAAGGGCAGAAAAATCCGTCAAAAAAGAGAAGGATAGGCAAAAACCTAAACAAACACGGAGACCCCGGGTAACTGTCCAAGCCCAGACGATTACCTAAAAGGTTCCATCAGCCCGCCTTAGTTTAGACTCCTTCGCCTTTCGGAAGTCTTTTAGGGGTCAAATTAAGTCCGATTTTAACGAAATAAAAGCCAAAACAACCGTGCTTTGAAAAAAAAAAAAAAAGAACAAACAAACATTTTTGGACATTTTAGGACAAAAACCCTTAACCATGGGTGCATGGTTAGGTTTTACAAAGGCGACTAACCACGGTGCATCATCGTCACAAAGCTAGGTTTTGCACACAGGGTTAAGCCAAATACTTTCCAAACCAAAATTCAATCTCTTAAAACATGTTTATGAAGTAAATAAATCCCAATTGAAGTGAAATGAAAGAAAATTGAGTAGGTGACATGAGTCAATTTAAGCGAACCAAGAAAGGGTCTTATAGTCATCCTGAACCATTATGAGCCGAATTGATTTTAAACCATTAATTCATCAAATTGGACCTATGTATAAACTTCATATATCCATATAAAGTCAAAGGAACAACTTGGAACTCATTTAAAAGTCAAATGGAAAGTATACGACTTAAAAGACGATAATACCCTCAAAGTCGCAAAATTTCTTATTAACTATTGAAATCAACTCCAAATCAATCCAAAATTCATACACAAGATCTTCAATACCATAAAAACTCAATGCAAAATACTAGACTCAAAAATGAGACAAAAACCTACATGAAATTATGATTGCTAGATAAGATGACAAAAATGGGGTGTGACACCATCCATCTCCCAAAGCAAAACCAGTGAGATTAGATTTTGTTTAGCACAGTACCTCGGCCGGCGACAAAATGACTTGAGGACACAAAGACACAAAGGTGAGAACTGCACGTGGGTTTGGCTTGAAGTTAAGGTGGGAGGATACTTTGGTTAGAAGAAATCTAAGATAGACCTTATGCTATATAAGTTTTGAGCGTGAACTCATGGCTGCACAAGTCCGAGTTTAAGGACTTGTTGTCAAAGTCCCCTAATTAAAATTTGTTGAATTATTTAATTTCGAATTGGACAACCAAACATGCCCTTAACAAATACCTCTAATGTCATAAAATGCTCAAACTTTATCAAAATTGGGCATTTTCTAACATTATGTATTTGTATTAAGTTGAGGACCCTAATCTTTATCAAAATTTTATTTAAAAAAGAGTCCACATTTTGTGTGGAATCCGTTGGTACCATGCTAAGGCAATACTTTATGCCACATCAAATTAATTCACCCAACTACCCAAGTAGTCACATGATAACTATAAATTAATAAACTAAGACTATGTGCAAGCAATGTGACTTTTCCTGTTGTGGTAAGTGAAGAAAATAGTTTATTTTTTAATGGAAATTTCAATTTTTTGTGACCCTTTTGGTCATCCTGCGTTCCTAGATAACAACTATGTAACTCGATTAGTCTTTGGCTTGGTAGATGGAGTTTCAAAATAGATTGTGTGTTTAGTACTCCAGAATGCAATTGAATAATACTTTCAACCCTCACATATAAATAATCACGAATTTGATGGTTTTTTTTAGAAAAAACCATTTTTGCAACACGTGAAGCCTACCTATATTAATTCATGATTTCCGGTGAAGCCTATATTAACTCTTGTGTATTATATATATGAGTTTTAATCAAAACAAACATGAAACATTTAAGATCATTACATGCTTACATGATACCAATAAAAAACCAACACATGAGTCAAACAAAAAAGAAAAAAAAAATCCTGCATAGGAAAAAGAAATGATGCAAGAAATACAAGCAATTCAAAAACAAAAACTAGAAAAGGAAAAAATAATACGAGTAATAATAATATAAGTAATAAAAAGAAAACCTCATTGCTGTAGACATCCCCTGCCAGAAAAGAGAACCACTTTTACCACAGCTCAAGTTCATTTGCAATCACCCTACAAACAAAACAAATAAAGAAAAAGTAACCCAGTTTTACGAAGGTGATGTGGGGGAAAAATCCGGCCCAATATAATAGCGCCATGTGGACTCAAGAAGGTCAACTAAGCTCTCTCACAAAGGGATATTATTAACTTGATATTTAATTAATCAATAATCCAACCCTAGAATAAAGGGATTGATATTATCACTTATTAATCAAGTCCTACAAGGACTCTAGCCTCCTAATCCGATTAGGGGAGGGACACCCACTATAAATAGGGACTCTCTCCACATATGCAAGGTACGTACAATTCACCTTCTACATTCCATGCTCATTGAATATTATCTTACTTAAGCATCGGAGGGGCTCCCACTGGCAACCCACCGGTCGCCTGAGCCTTATTTTGCAGGTACACACGAAGAGCATGTGAGGTCTATGTTGCAGTATTGACTGTGGCAATTTTTCGTCATCAACAGTTTGGCGCCGTATGTGGGAAAAGAACAAAAAGCCTTTTCCTAACTTAGTATACAACGATAGAAGAAGTTGGCGTTCAAAATCTTGCACGCACCGACCATACGGGGTAGCAGATATCACGACTAAGATGTATAGGAAAAAGTTTTCTACAATATTCCTGGGCAAAGCTGTTCACCTTGAACCAGCAGGATCCTTCTATTTAAGCAGGCGAGGTTAACGTTTGTTGCCGTTGATACTTTCACACTAGCTTGGAACCCACAGCATTGTTAAGGGCATAGATCTATCCATTGCCACATGTGCCACCACTATAAATTTAATTTGGCAGACTAACTGTCTTCAAGCACCATTTAAGCAAATCATATCACGACAATTCCTATTCGCGCCGATCCACAGCAGTAGTGTATCATCACACTGGCATAGCTTGTTATTGGGTTCTTCAAAGACCCTAATCAAAGATCACCAGCTAATTTCTCAAGTCTACAATTCCACGGTGATACCTCTCCAATGTTCGATCGGGCACTTCAATGGTTGCTCACCACAGAAGTTGGAGGGAAGTATTCTTACAACTTGTAAATTTTCTTTGGCTATTTTAGGCTCGTTGGATTTTATTTATTCTCTAATATTTAATTAGCATACCGCCTGCTTGTTAAAATGCTCAACTCAATCGCTCTTTTAAGGAGTCGTACCACCAATAAAATAAAAATACGTAAGAGATCTACTCTCGTCTCTACAGGCAGCAGTAAATTTGCCTGACAGCCCCATTATTTGGCTAAGAACACACCACGATGTGTGGTTGCTGGAATCTATATTCCATGGTCCCACCTTTGACGTCATATAGAGTCATTACTCCATCTAACAATGCATATCAATGGCAGCCCATGAGTTGCTACATATAATTGCTTTATTTACTCCCTACCTGATGCGCCATTATATTGTTTGTCTCATGCTACCATGACGATTGGGGTTATATCATATGCACCAGTCTCCAAAGTGGTCCAACCTCAATTGCCAAATTTTGTTCTCACCGAAGGCAGCGCTCCATCAAAAATAAAATTTGGATGGGTCAATTCACCTTCAAATGCACATGTACAACAAAGATTACTACCAATATTGAAGCACATCCCAGCGTGATTAAATATCCTTGACGCCCAATTCGGGTATGCTCCTTCTTTTTCTATTCTGACTCATTCTTGCATGAATCACATGAGAATCCATGCATGAACTAGCTAGGACATATATTGTCATTTATCGTTTTATTACACAAATTAGCATCTCAGTTTGGGAAATTGAGCTGATTAGAGCCAATTTTTGGAGTGCTCAATCCATAGCAGTGGAACTAGAACTATGAGTTGATGGTGTTCAACAAAAATAGATATATATATACACACACATATATGTATATATATAGGCAGCACACCAAAATGACAAGTTCAGCACAAGCAATTGAGGTTGATATACCCACCAACATGAGTCACCATGGCAGCTCCATCTCACACCTATGATGTCTCACACTCGTTAGCGAGCCAACACATTCACTCCCAACCTAGAGACTCTTATTTCAATTATAATTATAACATCTTGGTCACAGGAAGATTGGTACGCTCAGCTCCATCAGGAATCATACCTTTATAATTGAGATAAATTATTTATGCAATGCGTGTGTGCGTACATATCACTTAACTCCAGCTTATTCTTTCCATCCTTTAATTTATTTTAAAATATTGCACAAACACATGAGGTTTATGTAAGAACTAGGATACCTGCTATCCTAAGGCATTCTACCTTTTTGCTCATCATATTTTATGTCTTTGATAATCTAATGTGTATATGCATTTCATTTTTTACTCAATCTCCTAATTTCACCACTCAAACTTCACATATCGATGCTTTCAATACCTATTTTCATGGGGTATATTATTCATCTTTTTATATCATGAAATCTTATCATGAATTGTCATATTGCTATGTTGGCATATTTCACCTCAATACGTAAGGCTTAATTGCAATAATTCCCGACACAGTAGAATCGAGTTAAAACAATTACCACCCACAATTGGGTTTGTCATGCTCTATATACATATAACAGCTAGCAAGTTGTCATTTTCCCCCTTAGTGGTTAGGGATCGTTTTGATACTGAGTTATCTTATTTCAACTCATGATGCACACATAATGACCCTAACTTTCAAAGTCTGTCACATTACTTATGTCGATGCTCAATGCCTGAGGCTATCTCATGAGCAATGCCATGAAAATTCATATGAATTATTCTATACTACATGCAACAATTAATTATATTACCTGTCATTGGTTTATAATGTTAACGTTGGCTAAACTCCTTTATAAAATTCATTCTTATTTGCTAATGGAAACTAGTCAACAGCTTGAACCATTGGCCTACTTGATAGCTAGGTTGCAGCTTACTTGGCTTTCAATTATCAATTATCTTGCATGTTTCACATGTTCAACTCTTTTATGAACCAATTCTCTAGATTGGCCAAGTAACTCGACCAAAGAGCCTAAACAACCCAGCAATAACAAAGCTAGTATGCCTAGCGGCTCCACCAATCGAAATTGTAGCTATTCAGCTCAACAACAAAATTAAATTATAGCTCTCCAGCTGACTACAAATCTTCAACTCAAGGCCAGCACTGCCCATTTGGCACAATCATCAACGGTCGCCAATCCATTTGTTTGGACCTCTAAGCCCTCACTAGCTGAGGCAGTTCTAAGCCCTCACAAGTTGAGGCATTTTTTAGCTCAAAAAATAAGAAAATCTCCTAATGCTTATGTATCTCCAAATAGCCCTGGTTCACTCCAGGCACTCACCCGGCGGCTAAATAAATCCCTGGCTGAGGAAAAAAGCCCTAACCCACAACTAGGCACTCACTTGGGTGAATAGAAACTCCCCAAGTGAAGAAAAGCCCTGGCAAGCTCCAGGCACCCACGTGGGTGAATAGAAACTCCCCAGGTGAGGAAAAAGCCCTGGTCAGCTCCAAGCATTTACTTGGGTGAATAAAAACTCCCCAGGTGAGGAAAAAGCCCTAACCCGTAACTAGGCACTCATCTGGCAAGCAAAGAGTTAAGCCAATGAGGAAAGTGACATCTCCAAAAGCCCTAGTCAGCAACTAAGCACTCATTAGGCTAAGCCTATGAGCAAACTCCGTAATATCTCCAAAAACTTCGTGGCCTCTCCAAAGGCAAGTCTCACCTTCATCTAATTGCACATTAACAAAAAGACCAACTCAGTTAGACTACTTCCTTCACCCAAGCCAGTAAACTTGGCCTTGAAAGTAAGGGGCTACTGATGTAGGGGAAAAATCCGGCCCAATATAATAGCGCCACGTGGACTTAAGAAGGTCAACTAAGCTCCCTCACAAAGGGATATTATTAACTTGATATTTAATTAATCAATAATCCAACCCTAGAATAAAGGGATTGATATTATTACTTATTAATCAAGTCCTACAAGGACTCTAGCCTCCTAATCCGATTAGGAGAGGGACACCCACTACAAATAGGGACTCTCTCCACATATGCAAGGTACGTACAATTCACCTTCTACATTCCATGCTCATTGAATATTATCTGACTTAAGCATTGGAGGGGCTCCTGCTGGCGACCCACCGGTCACCTGAGCCTTATTTTGCAGGTACACACGAGGAGCACATGAGGTCTATGTTGCAATATTGACTGTGGCGATTTTTCGTCATCAACAGAAGGCAAATTCGCTTCATCCCTATCAAAAAAACTCCTCTGATCTGTAGTATTGTATCTCCAATGAGATCTGTCTTTCCAACCGAAGTTGCTGATAAAAATTAGCAATAAAAGTCTCTGCTCTCCTATCGACATCTTCATCACCAGAAGCACAGCTTCTCGTCCGTTCAAGTCTACGCATCGACATGTTTCCATCGGCTTCTGCACATTCAATGCATCCACGCAAACCCACATGATTGTTAAAGCTCAAGCAGCGTCTATTGGAAGCACCACACAGGATCAAAACTAGGCGCCACCGTTTTGTGTTAAACCTTCCTAATAAGAAGCTTATTTTCTTCACAGCCCTCCTTAGATGACTTAGCACTGACCATTTTTTGGAACCCATTGGTTCGTACAAATGAAGAAATTGATGGAGAAGTTGTTGTATGTGAAGTGCAAGTGAAATGGGCTTTATAGGGAAATAGAGGGAAGGGGAGTAGAGTGCATTCTCGGGCAAGATACTAGGTTTCTTGTGGAAGCATGTTCTTATTGTGTAAAGGTGGCAGCTACATTTCATATAATATACTCCGTTGGAAGTTTCATAAAAGAATTAAGAGTGAAGGTGACTTGTAATACAGGAACACTCTGCTCTTTAATTAAAGATTAAAGAAAAGAGAAAGTCTCCTATGAGTGCACCTTTATGGATATATTGATGAGCTTTCCCCTATTTAATTATTTTAGGGATATTTCACTAGCGCGCTACTTTGTTGGATAACCCACCAAGAGTCCCAGGATATACCTTCAATCACAAAATATCATGTAATTTGATCACATAAATCAAAGTTTAATATTTTCTCCCATGTAATAATGTATGACCAAATTATCCGTCAACATTTATCAGGACCTTTTTAAGCATACTAGATGTAGGCACACGTGCGTTGCACGTGATTATTTGTCAATAATATAAAATATAAATGAAAGAATAATTTTTAAAGAATTAGATATTAATATCGATTTTGTTAGATTTTTACTTCTAAAGAAACTTATACTGAGTAGTATAACTAATTTGAAAATTTTTAAGTTTGTCACAAATGAATTTAGAATATAATAATTCACAATAATATATAGTAACACAATATTATATTGATTAACCACAAAGCTTCAATAATTTGAAATGAAAATTTAAATAAAAAAAAAATAATCATTATTGAAGATACATGTTGTCACCAATTTACAAAAATGCCGCTGCTTAATAAATTGAAGGTATTATATTTTGATAATTGATGAGTTCGGATAAAATAAAATAAAATAAGTAAACTATTTACATAAATCAAAATGACATTGATGAATTTCGTAAGTATATCATAATCATGAAATGATCATCATATATATTATGGAGAAAAATAATAAATTCAAACTTACCAAATTCTAACCTCTAACGATTGAAAACCAATAAATCTTGCTATTTCTTTTAAAGTTTTGATGAAAAACATCCATTCACAATGAAAAAGTTAAAGAATGACCCTGCATAGAACTCTAATGAAATATAAAGAGAAATGTTTCCTATATAAGTTAACTATATGAGTATAGATGTCTCCTATATAAATTTTACTAAAATAATAGTTGTCATCTATTCAACTAAAACAAGATTAAAAGGGTGAAGAAAGGTAGTTGTGTATTCAAAATTTAAAATAAAGGTATATTAGTCAATCAAAAGTTTTTCTCACATTCAGCTTTTTATAGGTGGTATAGATTTTTACTTTAATTCTAAGCAATAAGACAGTCTCAATGTGATAAATATAATGACGTAACACCTATCTTTGACTGCACGTTCAAAAGAATTGGAGAGCTCATGGGAGAAAGGATGAAGGCGGCCAATTTTCAACGAAGTTTATGATCTAATTTGACTGTCGCTCCAAGAGATGACCGAACTGCGACACTAGTGCCTTTCAATTTAGATTTAGAATATTTTGTCAGCCAAATGCTTGCTAACTAAGTTTTGCCCATGAGCCCTAGAAGTAACTAGTTATTTGCGGGGTGTGAATGAAATAGTTCGATCTCGTCAATCGGGTTGTAACCCATATGACACCTCTCCTTTAAAGGGAAGGAATTAGGAAGATTGTGATCTCAACTCCTCCTAAGTCCCAACTGCATCTATAGGTAGGAAAGGAATTATGAGGAAGGAGATAGAATACCCCAATTGTGTAGCCCAAACGCCCATTAGGCTCTCTCCTTGGAACCCAAAATAATTAATAAATAAATTACACAGAGAGAACTAAATTAGGTCCATCTCAATTTCATAGCATTTGAAGTAACATATCATCACTAAATGTAGTAGTCATTGGAAGGTCTATCAGAGAAAACCATTATGAAAAATGACATGTAGACATTCCTTTGAAAACAGTAAGGGGTCCTGAACATGAGACGAAGAAGGAAATTCAAATGCTATGCAGAGTAAGAAGATGGAATCATTTTAATTCCTATGTAAAAGACAATTTGAAAGATTTAGTCCCTTTATGATGTCAGTCTAACCTCTTATTACATCTGATTCCGACAATTTCAAACCATTGTCCTTTCACTATTGATGAAGACTCCCTCGCATCGTAGCGGAGGCTCATCTATAACAGATGAGACTGTGGCTTATCCAATGCTGAAATGGATGACTGACTGAATATATTTCAGGAAAGCTTGTATGCGAAGGTAAAAAGCTTTCTCCCTAGCCGACCCTCAAACTGCTAAGCTTGGTACCAAAAAATAAAAATAAAAAAAAAAGTTGACTAAAGCGAAACACAACTCTAAAATCCCCTAGCCGACTTAACAAAAATGTCAACACCATCCCAAGCTGGCGACAAGGCCCCGACTCAAAAGTTGGCAACCAACTTCTCAGGAACATCAACATGTGAGCTTTCTTGCCCAATCCTTGCAGCTTCCTTGTCAGTTACTTGGGCATCTGCTTCTTCCTCAAGCTGCTGCTTCTGTTTGCCTGACAAACCGTACATCTGTCTTCTCACTTCCCTACGAGTATCCCTCTCTGCTAGCTTCAGTTCTTTGAAACCCTGTTCGAACTTGGCCTCATCCTCAGGTGAGAAGAAAACAACTTCCATTTCCCCAAGCTCTTCATACATTTTTTCAATCTTGGCCTTCCAGAAAAGGCCAATTTCTGTGTCCATCTTGTGGCAGGGTGTCTTCAGCAAATACTCATCAATCCCACCTGCCTTGTCTATGCAACGAAGGGCGTGGGTAGTTACCTTGACATGAATGTGGCGGTCAAGGATGTAACTGAAGAGCCGTTTCTCCTGAACGTTAGGCTTCCAAGTCCTCCTCGTCCTATCACCACCATTACAGAAAAAGCTATATTGAATCTTATACTAATCTTTCTATATCAGTTGATGAACAATAACAAGACTTAAAAAGAAAAGCTTGATCAAGGAAAGGACAATCTAGTCTGCAATTATTTCAATACTCTGTCGCATGAAGTGTACAACTACAACCACAAAAGATAAAGTATCTTCTGAAGTGTAATGTATAGACCATAATGTTACAACAGGAATAACAGGATCCCAATTCAAGCTTTAGTATTCACGAGATTATGTCACCAATAGGTATTGTCCAATACTTAACTTGGCACTGGTCTGTATGAGAAGTATCATTGATACTTAGCCTGCCATTTCCTCAAACCCACCCCACTTTTTTTTTTTTTTTTTATGTTTTTGTTTTTTGTTTTTTTAATATATTTTTGTGCATTATTACAACGAAAAAAGAAAAGCCTAGACCTAATGTGCCATGGAGCAAATTGACTAGTCTCTGGTCATTATTATTAATATTTCAGTTCCAGTAACTTATTTTTGGATAAATTACAAGAAACCCCCTAATATTTGGCCCTTTTTCAGCTAACCCCCCCTTAAAGAAAAAATGGTTGCAATGTCCCCGCAGGTAGCTTACAAATTTAGTAATTAGCACCACCATTAGTAGTTGTTCATAATTTTAAATGGAAAAACGTCACATGAACACCGTTGGAGGAAAGTGGATGGAGTTTTCTCAGTCATGGTAAATGGGAATCCTCAAGGTTATTTAAGGAGTTCTAAAGGTTTGAGGCAGGGGTATCCGTTATCAACTTTTCTTTTCATTCTTGTGATTGACACTGATCAGAATGATAAGTCGGGCAGTTGAGGGTGGTCTGATTGAGGGGTTCGGTGTAGGAGGGAGAAGGTTGGTCAGGGAGACGGGGACAGAATCTCACCCTTATTATACGCAGATGATACCATTATTTTTCGTGGAACTGACAGCAAACAACTTGGAACCTTGAGATGCATTCTTCTATGTTGTGAGGCGGTATCAGGTTTGAAGATTAACTTGAGAAAAAGCGAACTCATTGCAGTGGGGAAAGTGGCAGATCTAGACATACTGGCTACTAATTTGGGTCGCAGGGTGGGTTTACTTCTGCATACTTACCTAGGGCAGCCATTGGTTGCAAAGTTTAAATCTAAGGCAATGCGGGATCCATTTATTGGGTGTTTTGAAAAAAAGGTTGAGTGGGTGGAAAAGGACTATTTGTTTAAATGGGTAATACACCAATTGAATAAGTATCAGGTCGTAATTGTGTCAACCCAACACTATTATTAAACGGGTTAATTCCGATGACTAAAAATTACATGCTTATTATATAAGCTAGGTCGGTTGGGATGATTATCACCCAAACCTAAACCCAAATCAGCTATCTTCATGTTGGGTTTGAGTAGTGATCAGTTTTGTCATCCCCAGTTGAACTTAAAATCTTACATTCACAAACCAGGCCATATAGGAATTGTCTCTCGTTCTGGCATATTGACGTATGAAGCGGTAAGATATTGTTTTTGAAGTTTAACCTTGGTGTCTGCTTGTTAGATTGTGATCATAGTTAACCATGTTCAAAACAGTGGGGCGTTAGGGTTAGGGGTGTTTGGCTCCTCTAGTTCTTTCTTCTCCCCAATCTCTTCTCTGTTTTTTCTGATTCGGCTGTACTTTTGTGGGGTTTTCTTGTGGTGTTCCAACCATGTCTGAAAAAATTTTGAGGATTGATCAAAAGTCTATTGATTTTTTATTTTTGGGCTATAAAGACAATTTTTTGAAGTTCTCTGAGAAGAGTAGGGGAATGAGGATTTCAATCTATCTGGATAAGGATTGTTGTAAGTGGTTGCATCGTAGTTTGTCAGACATGGGTTGTGGTAATGCATATGTTGGATGGGTCAGGAAGTTCAGGGGTCTCAAAAGTACACTACTTCTTGAGCTGCATCAGAATAAAAATGGTAGATACGGGAGATTGACGGAGATCACAAAGACTGGCAGTAGCAGATTTATCGTTATTCCAGAAGGATATGATGAGAATGGATGGAGACTCTTTGCTCAATTTGTCGAAGGAGGCAGTTTCTAGAGTAATGGCAATGTGAGCTCGAGGGTCCCGTCGACCTCGAGTGAATCTAGTAAAGCTCCAACCCAGAAGATGGCCATCAAAGACGTTCAGGATCCCTTCCTGGTTTGCGATGCAAAGAAGTAGAGTTTCGTCGATAAAGCTCCAGCTAAAGGGTGATTGGAGGAAGGCTTTTGTCTCTGAGAGGGAGAAATTATCTGATAGTTGGGCAATGATACAAGCTGAATTATGCAAATTGTTAGAATGTAAGTTGATTTTGATGCCTTTTTAGATTAACAGGGCAGTTTTCTTCTGTGATAATTTGGACAAGGCATTCTACGTTCTGGGACGAGTTCTCCTTAAAAGTGAGTTAAGTGTTACTCTGGAAGAATGGGATGCGGAGGTTAATTCTATTAAAAGCCAGTGTTTTAGATGCAATGGGGGTGGATTTCCATTGAAGGCTTACCTTTTCACTGATGGAGGTGGGAGGTTTTTTCCAAGATTGCTGATAATTTTGGAGGACTGATTGAAGTGGATAGAAATACATTGTTTTTGGATAATCTCTTCTATACTCGAATCAAAGTCAAAGGGGTGGGAGATTACTTTCTGTCTAATTATTTGGACATCCAGATTGATGAGCTTAAGTATACAGTGAGAGTATGGCCTTTGAGAAGAATGAACAGGAGGTTGAATAAGTCATTTGCTAATCGGAATTCCTGGGTCAGCCATAGTAATTTTATTAGTCATAATAAAATCAGAAATGGTGGTGATCAGGTATGGAAGGTGAAGAGAGGAGGTAGGACAAAAGTTCAGTACATCAGTCAGGAGGTTGAAGATGAAAGAGATAGGGATAGTGACCCACGTGGCGCTATGGTAAGGGTGGGGTCCAGTTTGGCTGGGGATGGTGTGGGTAATTCTATCGGGGTAAATAGAGTAGCCCAAAAGTATTTCAAGGAGGCTTTAAATCAGCATAGTAATGTTTTCCAGGTGGTTGGTGTTCTAAATGGTGTTCCACTGGGAAATGGTGGTGACCTATGAAGCATGGATACAGATACGGGATACGGATACGATGCGATACAGATACGCCAATTTGGCAATTCCAAAAAAATGTAGGATACAATACAGCAAGGATACGTTAATAAATAAATATATTAATATTAATATTTGGTCTAAAATATATATAATAAACATAAATAAATAAAGTTTGAAACATTTACAAAATCAATTAATATGCAAGAATAGATGTACAAAGAACACATCTATAAGCATCAACCATGTTCATCATTCATAGAAAGAAACTAGAAAGACATTAACACTACGAAATAGCCATTTAACTCTATTGCTTTATAATTGTTGCCCTAAAAGATAGATAGTGGAAAGAGAATTAAGATTAAAGAATTAAAATGGGTTTATTGTTTCAATCAAAATACGGGTACTATGTTTCTTTAGATTTACCCCTGTTTATTTAAAAAATAAATAATTACAAACTAACTCTAAAGGAATCCCAAATGTATGCGAGATGTATCCGAGGTGTATCTGAGAAGTATCCGAGGTGTATTTGATGATGTGGCAATGTATGTTACTGTTCCAATACGTCGGAGAGTATCTGATACGTATCGGAGAGTATCCTAGGTGTATCGTATCCGATACGTATCCAATACGGATTCGTTGGAAGTTTTGAAGTATCTGTGCTTCATAGGTGGTGACTAAGGCGGTGATTGAGAAGGGTAGTAAATTTGGTGAGGTTGATGATGTTGGGCTTAAAATTAATTTTTTGAAGGATGATCCAGTGTACGAATGGGTGTCCTGGGTCATGAGTAGATGTTTTATAGGTTAGATCTTTTTCAGATGGGCCGGTAATAAAGAGAAGTAGTGGGCAGGTTGTTTAATGAGGCTACTAAGATCAATGGATTTAAAAGCAAGAATGGGCCTTTGCATCTAGAGCCCAATAAGGGAACACATGATGGGTGTGGTAGCTGGTCTCTCCCTCAGCCCGATAGAAAAGCTAGGGCTCAGGCGAGTCCTATTTATCACTCAGAGAGTGTTCATGAGAAAAAGAGGGAGGGGGGGGGGGGGAGGGGGGGAATGAATCATTCCGACAATCATTCCTTGGCTCAATCGAAGAATTCGGGTGATCTACTTTATCTTGTTGAAGCTAAATGTGTTCGTCCTTACCGTGAGCAATCTCGCTTTTTTCAAAGAAAGACATTTTCAATGTCGATGGGTGAAAATGAAAAGTCAATGAATGCTTCTAAGGCAAATTTAGAGGGCGATGGTCCCAATATGCTGTACAATACTGATGGTGGAGTCGTTTGGTATTTTGGGTATGTAGAGGATTCAGTTGAAGACCATTAGTTTTGTACCGAAGGAAGCTCTGTGTCGGATGCCTCTGAGACTGAAGTTAGTGAGACGGAAGTTGATGAAGACACTCCAGCAATGGTGGGTCAAGATTTTTTGGAGGGAATAGCAAATTTATTTGCAAATAAGGTTGGCTCTTCTCCTAACTCAATTTCAAAGGTACGCTCTCTTAATACTATTTAGGCAGGTAATGCTATAAACTCGGGGGGGGGGGGGGGGGGGCATTCTTCTAATTCTTTGGGTGCAATAGGGGGAATTTTGGGGATTCCTAGTGAGATTATTCCAATTAGTTCAACTAATGAGGGTGTTGGTCATTGTTCTGATTCTTTCTATGTGGAAAATAAACTGACAAAAGATGCTAGCCAAATTTTGTGTCCTCTGGTTGAGGGTACATCCAATGCTTGCATTCAAAATGATACTCTTGACCAAGTTGTGGGTAAGAAATTGGTTCTTGGGGGGGAACAGGTTGAGCCATTGTTAGTAGAGCACCAGGGGGGATTAGTGGAGATGGATCATATAGAGGGTGTTCGTGGGTAGAGAAGGATTGGAATGGGGAAGAGAGCCTAGCGAGGTTGTTTCGTTTAATCTTAATGAGGAAGGGTGGACTCAGTTGAAAGAATTTTTAGGAAAAATGAATTTGACTCTTGCTAAAAAGAGGGGTAGATTGCCCGGTACTGTTAATATGGGGATGAGGATGAGAGCTAGTGGTGATGGTGGTTCTAGAAGGAAGGTGAGGGAATTAAAAGGCCTTAGATCAGATATTAATTATGACGGCAGGCCAAATGCTAGCAAGGTTAGTAGGGGTGAAGTGGGTTTTAGATGAAAATTGTCGATTAGAATATAAGAGGGGTTGGTTCTAAAAGGAAGAGGAGTATTATTAAGGATTTTTTGTAGAAGTATAATAAAGAGAACTTGGTTCTAGAGGTTATTGATAGGAACATGGTTAAGAGTCTTTGGGGGTCTAGGTATAGAGGTTGGACCTTTTTGCCTTCGCGTGGGAAATTGGGAGGAATTTTAATCTCTTGGGATGAAAGAGTTGTTTCTGCTATAAAAGTGGTTTGTGGATCTTTCTCAATTTCAGTCAAATTTGTGACTTCAGATAATAATGAGTGGTAGCTTTCAGGGATTTATGGGCCTAATAGTCCTAGAGTCAAGAGTGAACTTTGGATAAAGCTTTTTAGTATTTATGGGTTGTGTAGCCCAAGATGGGTTCTAGGGGGTGATTTTAATGTTATTAGGTCTATAAATGAGAAGCTTGGAGGTGGTAGGTGTACTAGACGCATAAGGGATTTTAATCATTTCATTAGTGAGTGTTCATTAAGGGACATTCCTTTGAATAATGCTAAGTTTACTTGGTCCAATCAATAGGAAAATGTAGTGTATAGTAGGCTGGATAGATTTTTATTTTCATTGGATTGGGAGGAGTTGTTTCCACATGTAAGGCAAGTTGCTTTGCCAAGGGTTATTTCCAATCATTATCCAATTATGTTGGATGTTGAGTTTTTTTCTTGGGGTCCTTCTCCTTTAGATTTGAGAATATGTGGTTAGAACATCATTTGTTTAGGAAGAGTTTTGAAGAGTGGTGGAATAATTGTGATGTTGTGGGGTGGGAAGGTTTTAAGTTCATGAGAAGGCTGAAAGTGATTAAGCAACATATTAAAGTGTGGAATAAGGAGGTGTTTGGTGACATTAGGGTGGCAAAAGATTCCATTTCAAAGAAGATTGAAGAGCTGGATCTTTTAGAGGGGGCTATCATAAATGATGTTCAAAGGTTGGAAAGAAAGAAGTTGAGGGAGAATTTGGAGGAGGTTATTTTTAAAGAGGAGATTTCGTAGGCTCAAAAGGCAAGATTTAAATGGTTGAAAGAGGGAGATAACAACACTAGATTTTTTCATACGGTGGCCAATGGTAGTAGAAAAAGGAAGATGATTAATAAGTTGGAGCTAGATGGGGGTTTAGTGTCAGAAAATGAAGAAGCAATTGTTAGTGAGATTTTTAGGTTTTTTCTACTCTTTATAGTTTTGGGGAGAGGGAGAAGCCAAGATTAGAGGGTTTGTTTTGTTCTCCTATTGGTGTTGGAAGTGCGGAGAGATTAGAGAGACCTTTTGAGCTTCAAGAAATTAAAGAGACTGTTTTTTATTGTTGTGGAAATAAGGCCCCTGGTCCAAATGGTTTACCATGGCAGTATTCCAAGATTGTTGGGAGGTGGTTAAGGATGATCTTTCGAAAGTGTTTTCAGTAAATTTTTCAGTGATTGTTAATGAAAAGTCAAGGAATACTTTCAAGGCTGCTAGGGGGTTGAGGTAAGGAGATCCCTTATCTCCTTTTTTGTTCACTTTAGCTGTTGATGTCTTAGGGAGACTTGTAGATAGAGCAAGAGAAGTAGAACTAATTGAAGGTTTTGTGGTTGGGAGAGATAGGGTTTCAATTTCACATTTGCAATTTGCGGATGATACTTTGTTTTTTTCCTCAGGCGATGAGATGGTGTTGGGGGTTAAAGTAAATTTAGGTAAGTGTGCTTTAGTGCGGGTCAACTGTGAGGTGTTAAAATTCAGGGGTTAGCCGAGAACATTGGATGTTTCGTTGGAGAGTGACCATTTATTTATCTAGGCTTGCCATTGGGAGGGAATCCTTATTCTGAGTCTTTTTGGAGCCCCGTTTTGAATAGAGTTAGGAAAAGGTTAGATGGATGGAAAAAAGCTTTAATCTCTAATGGTGGTAGGCTGGTTTTAATTCAATTAGTCCTCTCTAGTATTCCCACTTATTTCTTGTCTCTTTTTAGGGTTCCTGTTAAGGTGGCTTTGTGTCTAGAGAAGACGTTGAGGGATTTTTTGTGGGAAGGGAGTGGGGAGGGTCATGACACGGCAGGAACACAACAATAAATAAATAATTATATCGATATATATATATATATATATATAGGAATGGGATGATGAACAGGTAAGCACATTCTGATATAACTCATTGGGGGTTGTACCTTGTGCATTAGTGAGATATGAAGTACACTGGACCAATGCAAAAGGTACAACCCCTAATGCATGGTGTTGGTATAACTTATATCAACACATGCTGATGGGAACATAACTATGTGTGTATGTGTATATATATATATATATATACACAAAAAGGGGAAAATGTAGTTTGCACCCTTCAACTATGACTCGGTGATACTTTGCACCCTTATAGTTTTTTTTTTCAAACACTTTACACCCCTGTATGTTGGGAAATAGTCAGTTTTAAGCTTCCCGTCAATCAACTATTAACATTTTGGATTGAAAATGGTCATGCATGTGACACACGATCCGACCTTAATATTTTGTTCACAAAAACACCCTTTTATGACAAAAATACCATTTTTATTGTGTTCATACCAGATAGAGAAAGATCAAGGAAGTTAGAGAGAAGGGAATTTTATCAAGATAAAAGGGGTATTTTTGTCATGTAAGGGCGTTTTTGTCAACAAAATATTAAGGGTGGGTCATGTGTCACACGCATGAACATTTTCCATCCAAAATGCTAACAGACTGACGGTGAGCCTAAAAGTGACTATTTACCAAAATACAAGGTGCAAAGTGTTTGAAAAAAAACTATAGGGTTGCATAGTGTCACTGGGTCATAGTTGCAGGGTGCAAATTGTATTTTCTCCTTAAAAAAAAAAAAAGTTGGGGACACTTTTTTTGCACCCTGTCATAAAGGTGTATGCCTCACTATAATAAATTGGTATTCTTGAAGGCAGAACCTCCGTTTTTGTAAAATAACCATGGTCAATGAAGCTGACTTCAGTTTAAAAAGCCTATACACCTTTCCGAGGTAAGAACCAGCTTTGGTCAAAAACGAAACAAAAAACACTCTGTTTCTCCAAATGTAGAAGAGAGAAGTAGAGAGAGAAGATGGAGAAGAGAGAGAAGATGGAGAAGAGAGAGAAGTAGAGAGAAGGGAGAAAAGAATGACACCACTCGCCCATGACTTGTTCTCCACCTCCGGCGACAGCAACACATAGTTTTCTTTTTTCCTTTTTACTACTTTTGTTTGGGTATAGTACATACGTCCACATCCACCACCGACCACCAGCATTTTTTTTTTTTTTTTCCTCTGTGTCTACATTCTGCAACATACTATTGCTATAAGCTATTAACTCCTCCTGTATAAAACCATTTAAAATTTCATTTTTTTGGCTCTATCATTTACCAAAAGTATCCAAGACGTGTCACGTCTTATGTCGGAGCTGTGTCCAAGACGTATGTGATATTAATTCTTTTTTTTTTTTTTTTTTTTTTTTTTGAAAATTATGGACAGTATAGGCCATGTACCAAACGTGTTGGGGGCATGTCTATGTCCGACACGTATCAAACATGGGCACAGCTCCTTTGGAGGAGTGTATGAGCTTCATAATTACCCATATTAAGTATTTTTAATATTATCTTAATTAATGATAAATTATGCTAATTAATCAAAAACTAAGATAATTTCCAAAAATTTACCACAATTATTTTTAAAAATTTATAATTTTATCTATTCATCTTCATCATATTAATATCACCAAGAATATTAACTTCAACATATATGCATAGATGTTTATGTATATATACTATTGTAATGCTAGTTCTAATATTAATAATACTTAATTGATTAACTTATCACTCATACTTTATCATAGATGTTTATGTATTACACTGGTGTAATGCTAGTTGTAATATTTAAAATACTTAATTGATTTTTTTTCTTTTTTTGGATAAGTAATACTTAATTGATTAACTTATCACTCATACTTAATTAACATTCTCAGGTCATCACATAATTGACTTCTAGTTGTAGTAACAACCGGCATTCACTGGTCTGGGTAAGTCTAAAACTGGATCCTTTTGTAGAGAAGTATTGTATACTATTATACAAAAACTATAAGGCACAACTACTCATTCTAAATACTAAGGGGTATGGCACCTGCTATGTGCATGCACTCTTCCTCACTATCCCCCTTAATCCTCATTTAGTTACATTCAGACAATTACTCGGAGAAATTTATAGGCAGTGGGTTATATCCAGGAACATTGTGGGTAAGTTGGAAAATTTATATTGTTCAAGGCTGTAGTGTGTTAATACTTAATACACTTTTAAGTTATTACCCTCTCTCTTATCATTTCTTATGTTCTCAAGCGTTATCTTTTCAAATTCAATTAATGAAGACCAAAGGAGAGGCCAAAAGAGATATTCAAGATACAAAAAGAAACTTTAAACGACACCAGAAGAAGTTACATCTGCTTCAACATTCTCAACAAATTTTCACTACAATATAAACCTGTAGAGCAATAATTTCAATTTAAAGAAGTCCCTTTTACAGCAGAATTTCATAGTAAATCTTCTTTTAAAACCCCAAGCAAAACAATGGTAAAGCATAAAGTCCCTAAAAATAATACAAATAAATCTTGATAAAAATAAATAAATAAACAAAATACAAAATAACTTTTGACTTCATATGTAAAATTGCTTACATCTCATTATAAAGGAGTAATTTGGATTAATTTCTAAAATAACTATGTATAGTTCCTCGCACAAATTGGACTTAGATAAATCTGAGGTAGGAATAATTAAAAAAATCCATCCAAATAGAAGAGAAAAATTTAAATGATCATGATAAAATATGATGCAAAGAAAACTATTTCGCTTACGTCTCCATAGGTTAAGTTTCCCAGCTCTTAATGAAACCAAAACAGAACAATGAATGAATAACTGGGCATTTAAATAGGGCACCTCAATCACGAACAATTGTGACCTTAAAATCTTTGTAATTTGGCCACAAACTATCATATATTAAATAAGGGTTTTTTATGTTTTAGTACCTTCATCTTTACCCTGTATTTCATTGTAGTCCACAAATTTTGACGTTGCGTGATTTAATAACAACTTTAATGCCTCAATGTGGGCCAACCAATGATGTCTATCAGTTAATATTTGACAGAATAAGCACATGACAGCATGTGTGTGCTTAGGTAGCACATTTGTTATATAAGACCATCCAAACAACATCATTTCAAGTGCAAAAATTTAAAATTAAAAAAATAAAACCAAAAAGAAAAAGAAAAAGACAAAGAGGAAGAGGACAAGGCAACCTTCGCCATTGAACTCCCTTACCCAGGAAAACAAAAAAAGAGGGTTCTTTGATGTTTCTTTGAAGGAAAATGGAGAGCTGGTTTTTCACGCCAGAAAATTACCCAAGCAAAAAGAAAGAGGGGGGGGGAGAGATTAGCTTCTTCGGAACAATCCAAAACAAAATTTGGTTCAGATCTTTGTGTGTGCTTGTCGAGGAATCTCAACAGAGAAAAACGCACAAAAAAGATTTCATCCCACGTTTAAAATAAAATAAAAATAAAAGGTCCAATCAGCTGATAGAGCTCGAAACCATCTCAACCGAAACCGATGAGATTGTGGTATATTCCTCCACCAAATTTCCCAACAACGGCAAGCTGGTATTAAAAGCATTTTTATGCTGTGAAGACAGGTCCGATCTCATGCTAGAATTAATCAAGAGCTTGAAGACTTTGAGAGTAGAAATGCCGACACTAGGAAGAAGAATTCGGAGCATTCTTGTTCATCCCCATGATTATAACAAGAGATGAGATCCTTTTTTCTTTTCCTTTTCTTTTTTTTTTTCCTTTTTTTTTTGGGGGGGGGGGGGGGGGGGGGGGAGATAAGAGATCCATTATGAAGAAAAAGGTAAGAGATTTGGGTCATAATCTCAGTTTTTTGCAGGGTTTCATTTTCCTTGTCGACGAAGTACAAAAATTTCAAGAAAGATATATATATATATATATATAGTCCTTGCATCAAGTGCACTCCAAAATTCTTATTTGCAGCTCGTATTTATTAAGACCAACGGTTGGATAAGATAACCTTCTCATGTAAGTGACTATGTGTTTGAATTCATAAGATGATGTATACTATAGTATACCGTCCAGCAGCTTCTAGCAAGTGTTGTTTTACTTGTATTTTGTTTCCTAGTTATATTAGTATGTTGTAGAAGCTTCTATAGTTAGTTACTTATTTGTTTGAGTTAGTTACTTGCTAGTTTGAGTTAGAGTTAGAGAGTAGTTATAGCTTTGGATGTCTATAAATAGTCAATTAGAGTTGGTTCAATTCAGTTTTTGAAGAATATTTCATTTTGTATGAATTGTTAAAGAGCTAAGAGCTCTTTCTCTCTCTAGAATCAAAGTTCCTTTAATTTTCCCTCACTTTATCTCTCATTTTCTCTCACTTTCTAGCATTTTCTAGCTAGAATGGATGGTTTGTTGGAGTGAGTTTCATCATTTGGTATTAGAGCACAAGGATTTCGATCCTTGTGATGATCATTTCTGCTCTATTTGCTCTTCTCCATGTGCCGTGAAGATGTGTGCATGAGCCCATCATTGATTGATTTCACCTAGGGTTTGATCGAAATACAGCAAAACAGTCATCGCAGCCTTGCAAAGCAGCAGTCGAGTTTGTTTTCATAGCCAAAGTTCAATTCGAAGCCCTTTGTTTTGCTTCGAGGAAGTAATCTGGAGAGATGAAGCATTTCTTCTGATTGAAATTCATTCTGGACTTCTATTCTGGTGCGAATATGGAGATTGAAGCTTCAGCTGTAAACACAAGTTCTCTTGTGGTCTGATTGAAGCTTTTTGTTGCAGCAACATTCTTGTCAAAGCCTTCTTCCTGTGCAAAAATGCATTTTCGAGGTTCTTTGTGTTGGGAATCGAACAAGAGGGAAAAATCGAAGTGCGGAATATAAAAAATTTTTCTGCGATTCCCAATCCCATAAATCTAACTATGCATAACACAAAATCAAACCCTAACTACAAAGAGGGTTAGAACACTTACAGAATTTTTTGTCTTCTCCTTTTTGCTCCAAGCTTTGATTCCGGACAGCGGTGAGTGAGCAGCCCAAGTATGCTGCCTCCAACGGTATCCACACCTAGCTAGAGCTTCAAGTCCTTTCCTCCTTTTCCTTCTTGTTGCTAGTGTAGGAGAAGAGAGGAGAGAGAGAGAGGGAGGCTGGAATTTTCAGCCAGCCCTTTGGGGAGTTTCCAAAGTATGATGTCATCAAATCATTGTGTGGCTTATTTATCCACACTATAGGGCCGGCCATGAGGGGGATTTCTAACCCTAAAAGGTTTTGTGTAATTACTCTTAATTACACAATAACCCCTCTAGTTTATATCAAATATAAACTAAGCCTTTAAGAACTTTTCTTTTATTCACTTATGCCCTTTCTCTCATAGACCTTAAAGCTCTTCTTGCATGATCAATGTGTGACCCATTGGGTTCACATTATCAAGTAGTAGGAATAGCACGAGGTGTGCACAATGGAACTCTTTCCATTTAGGGTCTAATTGGAACTCCTTCCAATTCCCTAATTGATTATAACTCACTTATATCAATTAGGGCTTCTACTAACCATGAATAACACCTAGCATATGGTTCATAGTGTTGTCCTTAATGAGGTGAATAAGTATCTAACAAAGAACCCTTCTGTTATAGTTTATAGGTTACAATTGCATCCTTCCTTCAACACAATGTCTCCAATTAAACTAATAGGACATGAAAGTCTGTCAAGTCCATAATTTAATTACTTTATACTCATTCGTAGATATCAACTCATTGATGAACTCATGAAACTCTTTTCATATTCATCCTACCATGGCCATGGATTTAATGAGTTATATTATGAATGCTATATGAGACATTCTCTCTCTTTTTCCTGAGAGTGATGGATCCCTTGTTGATTACTCACATACCTTCATACACATAGCAGTAGGGCCAATGAACACCTTTGCAGACCCTGAATAGGATCTGCACTTAGTGTTATCAAACTTCTAAAGCTACATGCATAAGACAACTATGGTGTCTCAAGTCTAAGGATTACTTGTACCACTATAACAATGAGAAACTGATTGACAGGCAGGATAAAACTCCATTCAATTTATCTCATATCTTTGGTCACATTCAGTGTACCTATTCTATTAATAGGCACCCACCTGTTGGTTGTAGTGTCTCCACACAAATAACTTCAAACTAGCTATCCTCCTATAGAGTCAACCTAACAAATGCTAGTCCTATGGTTCATTATTGTCCATCATAGTGAACCTTCAACTAGGAATGCTTTAAGAGTTTAGTACAGAGATATCTATAGTCTCAAAATTACAACTCTTTGTAATTCCATATTCTCAACTCTAACTCCATGGACATATTATGTAAATATAAATGATGCATATAAACATAATAGAATAAGCCCTATTATTAAATCAATAATAAATGTGACATACATAAATGAAATCAAATGATTGTTCCTAATCCCTAAACAATCATCTCCATGATTGGCTCTAGGGCATAATCCTAACACTTTGCCGGATTGCGACATGTAACAGCTTTGTTTGGAGGACTGTTGGGGTTTGAATTATTTCTTTGTGACTGATCATTGTGAGGTAGTATGGAGCCTGATTGTACTGTAAGGGTAATTTGGTATTTTTGCACTTGAAACCGGTAGCCCTAGTTCTATATATGTGTTATAGTGGGGGGGGGGGGGGGGGGGGGGGGGAGGGTGGCCTTTTTAATTCTCTTGTATCTTCTTTTGCGAAAAACATAGTGAAAGTTGCAACGACTCCGTGGATGTAGGCAGAGTTTTGCCGAACAACGTAAATCTATGTTTCTTGTGTGTTCTTGATTTTTCGTTTCTGCGTTTATTATCATACCTTGTGAATCCTAGGTTAGGGAAAAATTCCTAACAACTAGTATCAAAGCTTTGGCTTCGAGTGGGAGCGATGGCTACAGACGAAGGGAAAGTCAAGATCGAAAAGTTCGATGGCATGGACTTTGGGTTCTGGAAGATGCAGATCGAAGATTATTTATCAAAAAAATCTGTATAAACCTCTTTCAGGGAAGAAACCAGATGACGTGAAGGAAGAATGGAAGCTTCTCGACAAACAGATGCTTGGGGTTATTCGATTGTAGTTGGCTCATAGCACTGCGTTCAAGGACTTAAATATCCATATCAATGGATATATCGACGGTCCAAAAATACGGATATATCGGATTTATCGATGGATATATCGAAAATTTCGATATCGATTAAGAGATATGATGGATATTGTAAATTAAACATGTATATTTTCATTGAAACTCTAGAAACAATTAGTAGATTTGTATAGATAATCGCAAAGAGAAGAAAAAAGAAGAAAGAAATAAAGAGAAAGAAAGATGGCTGAAAAAGAGAGCTTAGGGTTAGGGTTCTCTCCCTTAAACATGGGCGAAGCCAGAGAGAAGTGAGGTGGGGTAGTTGCCTCACCTGAACTTTTTTTTTTCCCGTTCTTATACCTTAAAAGTGTTTGGAAATTTTATATTTACCATCTCCTAATGATTTTAACTCCTATTATTATTCTTTCCCACACCTCTCATTTATTTCTTCCTCCATATAAAACCCTCAATCCCCAACACCCAATCTCTAATTCCCTCTCTCTCTTGAATTTTTTTTTTTTTCTATTTTATCATTGAATTATAAATTTTTGGAAATTTTTTTTACCTCAAAATTAAAAAGATGTGAAATTTTTTGAACTAAAGATTCTTTAATTTTTTAAATTAGGATAGAGTACTAATAACAACAGACCATAGTTCGCCTCCCCTAAACTCAATTCCTAGCTTCGCCCCTGCCCTTAAACAATATTATTTATACTAATATCAGTACAATGACTTAAATACCCTTAAGCTTGCTACAGATCAATAAGAACCGACTATTTTCCAACACTCCCCCTCAAGCTGGTGCAAAGATATCACACATACCCAGCTTGCTTAAGAAAGTATGGAAGACTCTACTTACTACTCCTTTGGTTAAGATATCTGCTAATTGATCTCCTGTTTGAACATAAAGCATACAAAGCACTCCAGAATTCAATTTTCCCTTAATGAAATGTCGGTCAACTTCAATGTGCTTGGTCCTGTTATGTTGCACTAGATTGTGAGCAATGTTAATTGCGGCTTTATTGTTACAATACGATCTCATAGGGTCATTACTATCAAAACCAAGTTCTTTCAACAAGATCTTGAACCACAGAAGTTCACAAACTTCATAAGCCATGGCTCTAAACTCAGCCTCAACACTCAATCTAGCCACAACCGCCTGTTTCTTACTACGCCGGGTCACAAGATTGCCTCCCACAAAAGTACAATAACCAGAAGTAAACCTGTGATTTGTAACTAAGCCAGCCCAATCAACATCTGTATATGATTCAACTCTCAAGTGATCATGCTTAGAAAATAGCAATCCCTTTCCCGGAGCAGATTTTAAATAACGAAGGATCCGATGAACAACCCCCACATGAGACTCTCAAGGTGAATGCATAAATTGACTTACTGAGCTAACTGCATAGGCAATGTCTGGACGAGTGTGGGACAAATAAATCAATTTACCAACTAACCTTTGATATCTGCCTATGTCAACCAATATGCCCTCAATATGCCCTTAGCATCTTCCCTCAATTTGTAGTTCGACTCTACATGAGTATCAATGGGTTTGTAGCCTAGCATCCCGGTTTCTTTAAGAAAATCTATGATATACTTTCTTTGAGAAATGAAAATACCTTTTTGGGATCTAGCTACTTCAATACCAAAAAAATACTTCAAATTTCCCAAGTCCTTTATCTCAAATTCTTTAGCAAGGTATCAGTACAATAACTTAAATACCTTTAAGCTTACTACAGATCAATAAGAACCGACTATTTTCCAACACTCCCCCTCAAGCTGGTGAGAAGATATCACACATGCCCAACTACTTAAGAAAGTATGGAAGACTCTATTTGCTACTCCTTTGGTTAAGATATCTGCTAATTGATCTCCTGTTTGAACATAAAGCATACAAAGCACTCCAGAATTCAATTTTTCCTTAATAAAATGTCGGTCAACTTCAATGTGCTTGGTCCTGTTATGTTGCACTAGATTGTGAGCAATGTTAATTGCAGCTTTATTGTCACAATACGATCTCATAGGGTCATTACTATCAAAACCAAGTTCTTTCAACAAGGTCTTCAACCACAGAAGTTCACAAACTCCATGAGTCATGGCTCTAAACTGAGCCTTAGCACTCAATCTAGCCACAACCGCCTGTTTCTTACTACGCCAGGTCACAAGATTGCCTCCCACAAAAGTACAATAACCAGAAGTAAACCTGCGATCTGTAACTAAGCCAACCCAACCAGCATCTGTATATGATTCAACTCTCAAGTGATCATGCTTAAAAAATAGCAATCCCTTTCCCGGAGCAAATTTTAAATAACGAAGGATTCGATGAACAACCTTGATATGAGACTCTCAAGGTGAATGCATAAACTGACTTATTAAGCTAACTGCATAGGCAATGTCTAGACAAGTGTGGGACAAGTAAATCAATTTACCAACTAACCCTTGATATCTGCCTGTGTCAACCAATATGCCCTCAATATGCCCTCAATATCTTCCCTCAATTTGTAGTTTGGCTCCACAAGAGTATCAATGGGTTTGCAGCCTAGCATCCTAGTTTTTTTAAGAAGATCTAGGACGTACTTTCTTCAAGAAATGAAAATACCTTTTTGGGATCTAGCTACTTCAATGCCAAAAAAATACTTCAAATTTCCCAAGTCCTTTATCTCAAATTCTCTAGCAAGACATTTCTTCAATTTCTGTATTTCCTCCTAATCATCCCCTGTTAGCACAATATCATCAACATATACAATAAGAGCTATTACCTTTACTTGAGAAGAGTGCTTAATGAACAAGGTATGATCTCCCTGACTTTGTTTAAAGTCAAATTTTAGCATAGCTCGAGTAAATCTCTCAAACCACACTCGAAGAGATTGCTTTAACCCATATAAAGCCTTCTTTAATTTTCATACCTTCCCTCTAGTTGTAGAATATTCAAAACCTTGAGGGACATCCATGTACACTTCCTCCTCTAGATCTCCATGAAGGAAAGCATTTTTATCATCAAACTGATGAAGAGCCCATCCAAATTTGGCAGCTAAAGAAAATAAAACTCAGATAGAGTTCATTTTAGCAACGGGAGCAAATGTCTCTTCATAGTCAATACCATAGGTTTGTGTAAAACCTTTTGCCACCAATCTAGCCTTATACCTTCCAACAGAACCATCAGCCTTATGTTTCACTGTGAATACCCATTTACATCCAACTATCTTCTTCCCCACAGGTAACTCAAGTAAATCCCAGGTTTTATTTTTCTAAAGAGCTGTCATCTCTTCACACATAGCTTCCTTCCATTTTGGATCACCAAGTGCATCCTGTAAATTGTTAGGAATAGACACAAAAGACAATTGGGATACAAAAGTATAGAAAGATGGAGAAAGGCTATGATAAGAAACAAAATTAGAAATAAGGTGTTATGTACAAGATTTAACCCCTTTACGAAGAGCAATAGGAATATCAGAATCATCAACAGTAACAGGAGTAGATATGGTATTACCTGAGTCCAAGGATGACGATGGGCCATGGGGAAGAGAGATAGTCTTGTCTTTCTGTCTCCTTGAGTAAACCTTTAAATCTTTGAAAAGAAGACGATCCTTGTTATCGTTCCTCTGTTCTTCCAAGCATTGAGATTGAATAGGAAGTAGAATTAGAATTAGAGAGAGATATGAGCGTAGGAAGTACTTGAGACTCCTCTTCACTACTATTCTCCCCCGAAGAGAAGTGTGGGAAGGAGAAAAATATGACAAAGACTCAAGAAATGTCAAATCCATGGAAAAAAACCTTTTCCCTAAGGGAGGATGGTAACATTTATACCCCTTCTAAGTAGGTGAATACCCCAAGAAAATGCATTTGAGAGCTCGAGGTTCTAACTTACTTTAAGCTTGGCGAGGAACATGGACAAAGCAGACACACCCAAAGACACGAGGAGGAACAATAAAGGAAGTAGAAGAAAATGGAGATAAAAGATCAATCGATGCCTTGTGCCTAAGAACTCTAGATAGCATCCCATTCATTAAATACGCTACAGTAAGCACAGCGACTCTCCAGTATAATTTAGGAACATGCATAGAGAACAATAGAGCCCTAGCTACCTTAAGAAGATGGCGATTTTTCCTCTCAGCAACCCTATTTTGTTGAGTATCCACACAAGAAATCTGATGAATAATACCATGATCTTGAAAATAGGATCGAAGACCCCCATAAATATACTCACCCCCATTATCAGAACGAACAATCTTAATAGAGGTATTAAATTTATTGAGCACCATCTAATGAAAAGTTTGAAAACAAGAGAAAACATCACTTTTTTCCTTTAACAGGTACACCCATGTAATTCTAGAGAAATCATCAATAAAAGTAACAAACCATCAAATGCCAAATAATGTGGTAACTCGGGAAGGACTCCATACACCAAAGTGTACTATAGTAAAAGGCAAATCACTTCTATTCAAACTAGGTGGAAAGGAAGTACGATGATGTTTCGCAAGTTCACACACTTCACAATTAAATTGAGAAACATTTATTCCAAAAAACAATGAGGGAAAAATGCATTAAAGTAAGAAAAAAAAGGGACACCCTTCTATGCCAGAGCCAAAGCTTATCCTTAGAAGCATCACATCTCTCAGAATGATGTGCATCTTGAATCCAATCATTATCTTTGACAGTAAGATTCAAAAAGTAAAGACCATCTCTCACGCTACCATTGCCAATCGTCCTCCTCGTGACTAGGTCCTGGAAAACACAATAAGAAGGATAAAAGGTTAAGCTACAATTTAGATCAACAGTGATGTGACTAATGGACAATAGATTGGTAGAAAAGTTAGGAACATGCAAAACTAAAAGGGACATATCAGGGTTAATAGAAATTGAACCTTTCCATGACATAGACGACAAAGAACCATTAGCAAGCCTAACTTTATCCCTGCCTGAACAAGTGTTACAAGAATGAAACAAAGTTGACAAACCAATCATATAATCAAAAGCACCAAAGTCAATGATCCAAGGACAGTAAAAAGATTTACTGGATGCACTTAAGGAGGTAACAAAATTACTTGAGTGAGCAAAAAAGGTAGACGCAGTGGCTGATGTCTCTAGTTGTGACATAAGACGTTTGAAAGTGTCAATCTTTGCCTTAGTAAGAGTGCTAGGCTCAAAAGTAGAAGTCCCAGATGGAAATGGAGTGCGAAGAAGAGATTCTACAGTAGTACTATAGTGAGCAAGAGACCGAGGTAAACCACCAGAACGACCTCTCTTTCCTCTGATAGGGGTGACCATAAAGCCTCCAACAAGTCTCTCTAGTATGCCTCGATTTACAATGATCACAAAAGAGTTTATCTTTCTCATCAAAAACAGACTCAATTGTTTTACCCCCATCACGACTCTGCTGACCTCCTTTATTGTCTCGTTGAGAAGTAGTAGCAAGTGGAGCATTACACCCCTTCTACTCTCTTCACTCTGAACATAGGTATATACACCCCTAAGTGAAGGAAGAGGCTCCTTTCCCAAAATTTGCACCCGAATCTAATCATACTCATCTCTCCGTCCAAATAAAAAATCAAAAAACCGTTCCTGCTCAACAAGCTAATTAAACTTCAAAGTGTCTGCAGGATCCTCAGCCTGAAAATTCTGACAATAATCTAATTCTTGCTACAATCCTCTAAGAGTGTGAAAATAAGTAGATAAAGACATATCCTTCTGAGTGGTCTCATGAATCCGACGCTTCAGATCAAAAATCTGTGCTACGTTCCCCATCTTAGAATAAGTTTACGCTGCTGCATCCCAAACCTCCTTTGCGGTGCGCACAAGTAAATAACCATTACTAACTGCAGGTGTCACTAAGTGTAGAAGCCATGACATAATGATTGAATTTTCTGAATCCCATTTTATCATACGAAGGATCATTTACCGCAGGCTCCGTCACCTTGCCAGTCAAATAACTGATTTTCCCTTTACTCTTAATGTACAAAGTTGCTAACCGAGACCAGGCTAAATAATTGAGCCCATCTAGCTTCACCGTTGTGATTTGGAGAGTACGGTTATCATTAGTGGGTACATACTAACCCATCCCCCCACTTTGATAGCTTTCAGAGGTCTGGCTCACTTTTGACATCTTGTGAACAGGCACTCAACCACTCTAAATAGCCCCAAACACAACAATAAGGTTAAAAGCAACGAAAAAACTTGTAAATAGAGGAAGGGATGCTCAAAAACATTCAAAAAACTTCACAAACACCTGTAAATCATGTGAAACAGCTATTGGAATAACATAACACACTTCAAAACTGACCAAAAGTTCTCAAAGAACTTCATAATTATGCCAAACAACAGCTAGAAAATCAGAACAAAAGTCCCAGCCCTTGTTTTTGTCCGGTCAAACCTCTATTTTGCACAAAGAAACCTTAAATCTCTTGTTTTTGGTTGAAGTAACACCAAATACACCCTTACACCATCAAATCGCACCTTTCTGGTGTGAATCAACACAACAAATCAACCCCAGAAACTCCATATCTAGGTTTTTTTTTAAAAACATCCCTATTTTTCGAAAAATCAAAGAAAAATAGGACAAACCACCCCAAAAGTTGTCGGATTGGGCTGAAAATTTACCACAATATTCTCCTAAAAGAGGCGATCAGATCTATAGGTTCAAAACCCCAGGCTGATGTCAGATGATGACATCAATGATGACGTCAGCGACTGCTAATGTTAACAGATGGGCCTTCTTTCGATTCCTCTAAGTTTTCACGTGTAGATCGACCAAGAATGCTCCGATACCAAGTAGATTTGTATAGATAATCACAAAGAGAAGAAAAAAGAAGAAGAAAGAAAGAAAGAGAGAGATGGCTGAAAAAGAGAGCTTAGGGTTCTCTCCCTTAAACAATATTATTTATACTAATATCAATACAATGACTTAAATACCCTTAAGCTTACTACAAATCAATAAGAACCGACTATTTTCCAACACAATTATTAGACTCTAACAAACAGTTTATAAACATATTGCAATTTAAATGTGTATGTATTGTGTAGGGTATAAAAAGGGTGCCATGCTAAGTGAAAGAATAAATATTTTAAGAGAGTAATGAGAGATGTTACTAAATAACACTAATATAAGCCATTAGTATAATTGAAATATTTATATAAATCATTACTAAAAGAGTAAGAGGTGATAATTTTGACACGATAACAAGAAAATAAACATCTCGATATAGTTGAAATATATCCTTGATATAGTCGATATATCTCAATATATCATCTGTATATTCAATATATCGGCGATACTATATGAAAAAAAATAAGAAGATATTATGGAAATATCGAGATATATCGAGGTTTTATCAATAATATTGAAAATATCGACAATATTGTAAAGATATTTTGCGAAAAAGATATGTCAGTTAGATATCGTATCGAAGGGTTCAGATACACAAATATATCATGGATATATTGGAGACAAGGACTTAAATATCAATATCGATGGATATATCGAGAGTCCAAAAACACAGATATATCGGATATATCGATGGATATATCGAAAATATCAATATCGATTTAGAGATATGGTGGATATTATCAGTTAAACATGGATATTTTTACTGAAACTTTGGGAAACAATGATTTAGACTCTAATACATAATTTAGAATCAAAAGATTACAATTCAAATGTGTATAATACAAGTATGTGTTGTGCATTGTATAAAAGGTGCAACGCGGTGAGAAAATAAATAATAGAAATTTATGCAAATTCAATATTTAAATGTCACATGAAATTAAAATATATAAATATATATCATTTATATAATAATAAATCAATACATAAATAAATTAATGATATATACTTACATTAGTGCCACATTAAGCTTAGAGAAACTGCTAAACCAGCCTTGAGTAATAGTAATAATTTCAAATGTGCATGAATTAATGTCAATACTAACAAATGAATAATACTATAAAGTAATTCATGGTCTACACTAATAAATTAATAATACTATAGAGTAATAGCCTAATAGGTAATAGTTGTAAAGGTGCTAAAGGAGTAAAGGAGCTGGGCAAAGGGGGAAAGGGGGTTGGGTTCTTGTGAAGCTTGGAGAAGTTGCCAAAATAGCCATGAAAATTACTACAAGAGGATATTAGGTGTGTGAAAAAAGGAGACAGCAGTCACCACACTCAAAGTCTAGTCAATTAGTCACATGGGTCGATATACCTCGATATGATCGATATTTCTCGATATACCTTGATATATCGTCGATATTTTGACGATAAATGGTGGAAAAATGTCGATATTGTCGATATTCATCGATATATCGACATGTCGTCGACATATACAACGATATATTGTCAAAATAATACCGATGCATGATATCATTTCACTGCTTGTCGATACGGCGATATTTCGCTGCTTGTCGATACAGCGATATATATCACCGATATCGACGATTTTTAAGACTCTCATCGGAGATATCGTGGATATTTTAGTCCATGGTTGCGTTTAACATAGCAAAGGAAACAACCACGGTAGCCCTAGAGAATATGTATTAGATTTATTTAATGCGGCGGCTATTTAACCTGAAGATGTCAGAAAGCACATCTGTAGCTGAACATTTGAACGAGTTCAACCAAGTTACATCGCAATTGAGCTCTGCATCAATTGATTTTGATGATGAGGTTAGAGCTTTGATTCTTCTGTCATCCTTGCCTAATAGTTGGAATGGTACTATAACGGATGTTTGCAGTTCTTCTGGACAATCGAAATTAAAGTATAGTGATATTTGAGATTTGATTCTAAGTGAATAAAAATCCACAGGAAAGAATCAGATGAAATATCAGGTTCTGCTTTAAATACAGATTCGAAGGGGAGAACATCTTAAAGAAGCTCAGACTGTAGTAGATCAAAATCCAAAAGGAGTGAGTCGAGACCGGATGGTCGCTGGAACTATGGAAAGAAGGGACATTTAAAGAGAGATTTTCGATCACCGACGAAGAATGCCAGAGATGAATAGGAATCTGTAAACGCTGCAACAGAGGAGATTCATGATGCTTTGATCTTAAGCATTGACAATCCTATTGAATCATGGGTTTTAGACTCGGGGCATCTTTTCACTCCACGTCATACAAAAAAATCATGGAGAACTATACTAGTGGTGATTTTGGAAAGATTTATTTGGCTGATGATGAACCTTTGAATATTATGGGGAAAGGAGATGTTCGGTTCAGATTACCGAATGGGGCTGTGTGGAAGTTGCAGAATGTGAGACATTTCCTGGCTTGAAAAGAAATTTGATTTCTGTAGGATAACTAGATGACGAAGGGTATTCAGTAGCTTTTGTAGGTGGTTTGTGGAAAATCACTAATGGAGCCATGGTTGAGGTGTTTGATGCCTCTTATGACATTGAAATCCCGGATTTTCAAGAAAACCTTGATCTGGAGGATTTTCTTGCTTGGACAAATGCTCTTGAGAGAGTATTTGTTTACCATCACATATTAGAAGATCAAAAGGTTAAGATAGCAAAGTCTTACCTTTAATGTAGTGCCTCCGATTGGTGGAAGTGTTTGCAACAATCTCACCAATGGAATGGAAAGGAAAAGAAGAAAAGATGGGATAAGATGAAAAGGAAACTTGAAAATAAATTTCTACCCTCCAATTACATGCCGATTGACTTCGAAATAGTCAATGAGCATTGCAAGGGGCAAGAAATTTTAGTTTCTTTTGACACTTGTGTTGTGGCAAAGAAGGGAAGTCTTCCTAGTGAATAATTGATGGGTATTTTGGATTATGCAAACCCCATGTATGATGATTATCATGAGAATGCCATTGTGTTTGATGAGAGTGATGATGATGCATTGGAGTTTGATAAGGATCAATGTTTTAAAAGGCGTGAGCGTACAACGGGGTGTTTTTTCCTCCCGTGGGGCAGGGCCTAAGCCCCATGAGTATTTTATATATATAATTAAATATAGTGCAAAAATAAGGCATACAAGTTCAATTTAATTTTTAAGGCATAATAAGGCCCCCACAAATATTTTTATTGAAAGGCTTATTTTATGATGTCATACTTTTATCAGATATTTTTTTCAGATTTCAAGGGTTTGAGAAGAGAAGAAGGCTCGTGGGTTAAAGAAGAGAATAAGAGAACAGGGGGTATGAAGAGAAGAGAACAAAGGTTAGAAAAAAATAGTGGGTGAAAATAGTGAGAAGATGCAGATCAAGGCTCGAGGCTTCAGTCAACATTGACAGTGAAGAACTCAGTTGCATACTCACCGTCAAAGTTGACAGTCGTTGCTTCAGCTACCGAAGAGGATGCTGGAGTGTCATCAGGATTGAGGCTGGAAATACCCAGCTAAAACAACTTTTTGTCCAAACGACAGCGTTTTGTTTTTTCTCACTGGGAGTACGCCCAAGCTAAAAAACGTTAAAAAAAGAATATTATACACCCAGGGCGTACATACAGGCTATGGGGTGTACACCCAGTTGGTGTTATGCCTTATTTTTAACGCCCAGGACACTCCACCCCTAAAAACACCCAGAAATGCGCCCGGGACGCGTTTTTTAAAATATTGATAAGGATAATGATTTTTTGACCAACAAGGTAGAAGTTTCCACTGAAATTTTAGTGGATTGCTTCAAAACAACCCGTATTTTTAATGCCTATGATGATGATGAAGATTGTGGGCAAGCATTTGATGTTGACAAAGTAGAAAGTGGAGACATGAAGGAGTTTTCAAGTGCTGTTATTGAGTTATCCCAGCCATGTTTTGATGAAGTTCCTTGTGATGTGCCTCCCGGATTTCCTTTTGTACAAGATAAGTTACCTTGCTTTGATGAGGGACTTAAGGAAGCATCTTATCAAGGTTATTCATCAAATGACTCCTTTAGAGAAGGTTGACCTACAGTGGCAGCATCACAAAGAGGAACTTAGTGGCTATTTTCCTTGGGAATTCGGATGTGTGTGGCGATGTTAGTTTTCAGCTTCCAAGGGGCTTCAATAAAGCTTCTTTTTCATTTCCAAAGAAGATGTATGACATGGGAAGACAAGTTGATGAATTTTTGCAAGATCATCATGCTTCTAGGAGGCTCATGATTGAGAAACTCAATATCAAGCACAAGTTTCAAGCTGATGTTCAAAGAGAGAAGCTTCTTTTCAAGGCAAGAGATCTTGCTTGGGTGGTGTTAAGGGAGACCTTCAACAAGCTAAATCAAGACCCGCTTCTACTTCTACTTCAAACTTGAGGACAAGTTTCTTTTAGATGGGGAGTCCTGATGTGCTTGAATTATCATATGCTGATGTATACTATAGTATACTGTCCAGCAACTTCTAGCAAGTGTTGTTTTACTTGTATTTTGTTTCCCAGTTGTATTAGAATGTTGTAGAAGCTTCTATAGTTAATTACTTGTTTGTTTGAGTTAGATACTTGTTAGTTTAAGTTAGTTCGAAGTTAGTTAGAGTTAGCTAGAGAGTAGTTACAGCTTTGGATGTCTATAAATAGTCAACTAGAGTTAGTTCAATTCAGTTTTTGAAGACTATGTCATTTTGTATGAGTTGTTAAAGAGCTAAGAGCTCTTTCTCTCTCTAGAATCAAAGTTCATTTAATTTTCCCTCAATTTCTCTCTCATTTTCTCACTTTCTAGCATTTTCTAGCTAGAATGGATGGTTTGTTGGAGTGAGTTTCATTAGTGACCCATGCCAAAAATCAAGTTGATCCGATTGCTATTCAAACCCAAAATTACATTTTTTTTAATCAATAACCTAAGTTACATGGACTCGGGTGTGGGTGTAGGTGTCTATCCAAATGTCAAATACGTCAAATTTTCAAATTAAGGATACAGGGACTCGGTAAAAAAGGATCCAAAAATTGGGT